>DF820127.1:0-101978 GCA_000836195.1 Taphrina populina JCM 22190
ACCGCTTATAATGAGGCCATCAAGCATCTTTTTGACGCTTTGGATCATGTGGACCTGGTACTTGCAAAGCAGCGATATCTTGTGGGAGATCAGCTCACTGAAGCTGATATTCGGCTGTTCACAACAGTGGTACGTTTTGACGTCGCCTATCATACGGCATTCAAGTGTAATTACAAATCTATCAGACATGATTATCCAAATATCAATCGTTGGCTGAAAGAACTTTATTGGTCTGAGGAGTATCCGGCTTTTCGTGAAGCTACCAATTTTGAGCATATCAAAGGATATTTCGCACTGGATGGACGAATTCTGGTAAGTGCCATTGGACCCATTGAACCGGTCGAGAAGATGACGCATGGGACATCATAAATTCCTGTATATACAAAATTCCAGAGAAGTGGACATCTTCTGTGATAATTCGCGCTGTTGCATCAGTAATGAATTACAGCCCAACCAGCCTGGTCAATTCATCAGACTTCGTATCAGACAGCGCTTAAGCGAAATAATGAAACGACCAGACATCGGAATCAACTTCAGATGGGTTCGTGGACATTACGATATTTCAGGCAACGAGGCTGTTGACATTGTCGCTGAACAATCAGCCAGATTCCCAGATAACAAGGTGGCAACTGAACACCCCATCACCAAGAGCGGACTAGGAGGACGAAGGACAGAGGCAATGCTGACACACTGCCAAAATCTGCGAAAAGAAGGCTCACAAGATGCACACCCTCACCAGAGGCCATGAAAAATTCTGGCGAGCTAATCCAAAAGTCAGACTATCGCCATCAGCATGGCATAAACTCGCAAGCGATGAAGATAGAAGAATTATCTTCCATCTGAAATCAAAAAAAGGATACTTCGGCGCAGGGTACATGTGGCCAGAACACACGGATCCACGCTTAAAGGAATGCAGGCACTGCGATTTCGAACTGGAAACAATAGATCACATGTTCAGGCAGTGCCCGAAGCATATATACCACCGCAGGGTCTTATGCATATACACCACCACAGGGTCTTATGCAAGACATTGAACAGGCACTCCTCCATTGATACTCGAATAAACGATCAGGCTGGACGCGAGGCCATATTCGAATTCGTGAAGAATACCAAGGTGCTAGACGCCTCGGACTTTCACAAACATTTGAACATCGGGAAGGATAGGATTGCTCGCGAGCAATCCAACCTCTCGACGTCGACATCGATACACACTTCGTTCTAGGACGACATCCACACGCTTGGCGCTGACGAGGGCCCCATGAGCCCAGACCCAGAGGAGGCCAAGCAAAACCAAAAGTGAGGTGGGAGAGGCATGAGCAAGTCATGAATCGAAACTGGTGGTGATATTGCCGTATCGGGCCGGTCATGTTTCGACTGTGGAAGAAGACGGAGGAACATAAGAAATTAGAAGCGCGGATCCCTAGGCGGGTGTGAAGCCATGGGGATTTTATTGCACTTAGTAACGCTTAGCTTAGCCGCTAGAAAGTGTTGGAATTTAAAATTATCATCACCATCATCAGATAGGCGTCAGGTGAAAGTGCCGCGCGTGTCAGCCTGAGTAGTTCGCCATGAAAGGTGACTGACTTTCACACGCTTTGATAAAGGCAATCTACGAGAGCTATGAAAGAGATTCAACGAGTAAATCATTCTTCATCAGCTATCTTGCTTCTCACTGCTTCATGTGCTATCATCAACCTCCTTCTCTATAAGCGTGAACTCTTTGTATCAGGCAGGAAACTCCTCGATCCAGGTTGGGTCCTCGACCAATTTCATCACAATATTCAAAGACTTCCGGAACCTGAATTCTGTCTGGGTTCATGTTTACGAGTCCAATCGAAATTGTACGCTGTGTCAGATGAAGATCCCCATAAGTATGACCGAACCCCGAATACCAACATTCTAACTTATCGTGTGGTACACACCATTCCGACGTCCAGCTTGACGTCCACCGGCCAGTTCTACGGTTAAATCTTGTGCCTTGAAATTCTAAAATGTTGTGCCAATTGACCATCTCAACATTTCGAGCCTGCTCGAGATAGACAACACCCCACATGAAAAGTTGCGACATAGCTCCGCCTTGAGGACAGATGAAGTCATACATTGCAACAGCAACAGCGTCAATCTGCTCAGGATCTTCTGGTTGTCGGGATATAAGCTTGCTTTTGTCGGCACCGCTTACCAGGTTTTTCTTTACGTTTGCCACGATTTCATGAAGAAGCTCAATTTTATCGTCCTTCAAAGCGCCAGAACCAAGACTCGCTGCGGCTTCTGACATCTCCGAGAGCGAGAGCATGCCGGTGCCTGGATTACGAGTGCACTGAGGACTTGGTACGCCGTAGTATGGCTTCTTCCATGTGCGTGGCCGACCTTGCTCCTCAACAGGCAACACCGTATCCTGCTTTTGGTTCTCGTCTTGCGCGACCTTCGCGTCGATAGCAACAGAGATTGGGTTCCCAGCCACCATGATAGAGCAGCTCAGAATCAGAAAGCCTACAGTGGGCAACACTTGAAGAAGAATCATCTGTTCAATTATTGTAGTCGATGTGCTTCGCTTGCTTTCTTGTCTGGGTCATTCTCATTTATGGAACAGATGTGGTACATCTCAGGAGGCGACGGTGCATCGCCTACGCATTGGTCGGGAATGAATTTAAACCACTATACACATTCCTCCGCCTAGAAAGAGTCTGCATTGCATACTTTCCAAGCATAAGGGTTGAGGATCTTCGGAGCAACAAAATGTGGACAAAGTTCAAAGATGCTTACATGGATGGATAACCTTCTTGAAGGGCATGTTTTATCTTTTGCTCGAGGCCCTGATATCTCCTGTCCCAATTCGTGTCCTCAGTGCTGGGACATAGCTTACTGCTCATACTCGAAGCAATGTTACTGGTGATGGACTCCTATGCTTGCGATCACTCATTCATCCGAATCATTTCATTCCAGGCAGTGTTTCGGAAGGAAATATCTGCAGTATGCGGCATGTTACAGGTGTTCACCCTGTATGCGCTTGAGCTGACCGACAGATTACTGGCCATGTACGGCATGAGCATGTGATTCCAGAGATTGGATGGGCGACCCCGAACCCGATCTTAATCAGGCTCTGCTCGAGCGCAGCGAGTTTTTGTAAGTGTCAGTATTTGGGTCCGCACCGGGCTATCGAGCACGTTGATTCAGGAATTTTATGATTGGATTTTGGCGTGAGCAAAACTATGGTTCAACTTTGACACACTTCGGTCAACATATGATCTTGATAGTACTAGAAAGAATTTTTATGCAACTGTGGAGCAGCGCGATACGTGCCCAAGAACATCTCCTGAGCGCTATGCAGCATATTCAAGTACGTTTGCACATGCGTGGCGGAAACTTCATCAGCATGGGTATTGTGTCCCAGAGTCTCTTTGCTTTGCCTGTGTCATGCATGCAACTTGCTCCTTCACAATCTGACTCGACCTTTTACAGGATGTGTGAAAAGCTATTACACGGAAATGAAGCGCATCTTGACGGTTGACGAAGAAGAATTTGTCTTGCCCGTCGCCAGCCACGTCAGTGAAAATTGTCTTCTGGGTATGGCTTGACGTGCATCAGTGATCATGGGGCGCAAAAGCTTGGTAAAAGCTTGGTGAAGCTTGGCTTTGACAACGACCAATGATATGCGCTAAATGAACCACATGTTCCGAACGTTGGCCAAATTAAAGTTTGAAGTACGGGAAACTCAGAGAGCTCGGCAACTCATCGTGCACCATCAACATGATGTGATTGGTGGGCGACCTTGACATCTTCGATCTGTATATGTTGCATTTTCTAGAGATATACCATAATTTCTGCTGTCGGTGCACTGCCCCAATCACTACAACCCCAATTACTGCGGATCAAATTGGTCTAGTACACGAAAGCAGTGAGGCTGTGCACACAAGATTGGAGGAATGACATGAGGTGCCGATGCTTTAGACGACTGGGCAACATGGTCCATGAGCTAGATTACGCAGAAAGGTATAAAGAGTTGATGCCCTCTCCAAAAGTACTGCATCAGCTTCTCTTTCCACTTAATCAACATGGTCCTCACTGAGTACACCTATGTGTTTGCTATCGGTACCTTCTTCGCCTTGTTGGATGCCTTCAACAACGGTGCTAGTAAGTTCCGCTCTAGTCCACGCTTGTTGCCAATTACTAATGATTCTCGAGATGATGTTGCCAATGCTTGGGCTACCAGTGTCTCTTCCAGATCAATCTCATATAGGCAGGCTATGATCTTTGGTACAATTTTCGAAATGCTTGGCGCAATCACAGTTGGTGCACGCACAGCGGATACCATCAAGAATGGAATCATCCCTCTCAATGCCTTCCAAGGCAATGCCGGCGTCCAGATGCTCGCATTCACATGTGCTCTTGCTGGTGCCTCAATCTGGGTCATGTGGTGCACTCGACACTCTGCCCATGTCTCTTCGACATATTCTCTAATTTCTGCAATTGCTGGCGTAGGGGTCGCGACTGCTGGGGCGAGTAAGGTTCAATGGGGCTGGCACGATGGTAAAGGTCTTGGTGCCATTTTCGCAGGTCTTGCCATGGCTCCTACCATCGCAGCCGGATTCGGAGCGACTATTTTCATGCTCATCAAGGTTATCGTTCATATGCGAAAGAATCCTGCTCCGTGGGCCGTATTCACCGCTCCTTTCTTCTTCCTCATCGCGGGTACTATCTGTACACTTTCAATTGTATACAAGGGTTCTCCAAAATTGGGCCTGAACAAGAAGCCTCCTCATTTCATTGCTGGAGTCACATTGGGAGCTGGTGCTGGTCTGGCCGTTCTGGCCGCTCTCTTCTTTGTTCCTTATGTATATTGCAAGGTTATCAGAAAAGATGCTGGTGTTAAGGGCTGGATGATCATCTATGGACCTCTGCTGTTCAAGCGTCCAATCACCCAACCAGCCGAACAGGCTGATGTACCAAATTATGCCGTTGTTCAGGAGGAAGATGCCAAGACTGATTACTCAGACTCCATCACAGACAAACCAAACGATTTTGAAAACCCTCAGCAGCCATACAACGACAAGTCATTACCAACACTTGAGATCCGAGAATCGCACCTCCGAGGAAGAAGCACTGCTGAAGCGCCAGAAATCTCGTATCAGGAGCAGGTCGCTGCTGCAGATGCCAAGATGAACGAAAGACTTTGTAAGAAAGCAGGCCCACTCGGCTGGGCTATGCGGACCTTGCGTGATAACAAACTCGGTGCTGGGGAAATTTACGAGAAGCACAATATTGTCATCTTGTGTAAACGTATCCCAGCCATGGTGATGAGTGGTCTCTTGTATGGTCTCCACTACGACATCCATGCAGCACAAACTGGTATTTCTGGAACTCCTGAGGGTCGTCGCATGGAACAAGTATATGCTCATGCCAAGAAGTATCCCAATGAGGTCGAGCACACATATTCGTTTGTTCAAATTTTAACTGCATGTACCGCTTCCTTTGCTCACGGCGCCAATGACATCGGAAACTCTGTGGGTCCATGGGCCGTCATTTACTCTGCCTGGCATACTGGCGACGCCGCCAAGGCAAAAGCAGCTGTTCCTCTCTGGCAACTTGCCGTGCTCTCCGCGACGATCTCTGTCGGACTCATCACCTATGGATACAACATCATGAAAGTCATGGGCAACAAAATCACCTACCACTCACCGTCCCGGGGCTCATCCATGGAGATGGGGGCGGCCATCACAGTGCTCTTATTTTCCCAGTTTTCCCTTCCCGTATCGACATCGATGTGTATCACTGGCGCTACTGTAGGAGTCGGTCTCTGTAATGGCTCACTCAAGGCCGTCAACTGGCAGCGAGTGGGTTTACTGGTAATCTCATGGATTGCCACTATTCCTATTGCGGGGACCATTGCTGGTGTTCTCATGGGGATATTGCTCAATACTCCCCACTTCAAGTAGGCTGTGCACAATATTCGTAATCAATGAATAGAGCAGAGACCCATGCACTTGAGTGTGTCATCAAATCAAACGGGATATTCTTGTGTTGTGCATATTCTCAAATTGTCTCTTGAATGTACTATCGTTACGCACATTCGTAGTGAATCAATGGAGCTGCGTCGTAGTCTACTGTGAGAAGGAAATATGGAGCACGAGTGAAAGCATTACGTATATAGCAAGAAGTCTCTTTTTTTTTGAATGCGCATGAATACTGTGTACGGCTACATTTTTCATAAGTAGGATAGCTATTGATGTGTTTATCAATATAAAGTTAGCTCCGCTCCAATACATTAGAACGCAGGCAAGCAGGCAACTCTAAACTCGCCTCGCTAAATCTTCTAAGGCTCGCCGCTGAAAGGTCCTGAATTGCCCCCAGATTCTTGCAACTGGAAGTACTTTTGTGCCAAGCATATATCTAATTATAGCTATTTCCTGCAATCTAGATTTACCAAGAGTCACGGAAGTCCTTCTATCGGAAGTGCGACAAAAACTATGACGCAGCTGAACCCGGATCTTATTGGCCGAGACCGCAGCTGTGGCGCAGGGACAAGCAGACCGAGTCTTGCGTTGAAGAACTGTGGCACAGCGGCTCACTTCCCTTTTAGAGTGGTGCAGGTGCATACATGTGTATCTACTGATATCCTGCAACTGCTGCAAGCAGTGAAATCCATGACTGGCACAAGTATCGTAACAGACGGCATCTCGTCTCCGAGGGGATCGCGCGTGACAAGGTCTGGTGTATCTTTGGACATGGGTGAATCTTGCAAAATTTGCGCGTCCAGCAGCTCTCTCGTACGAGTACAGGCTCAGCTAATGTGGTTTGAGTTGCTATCTACTGTGGCTGCATGCGCCACGACATACGCCCAATGATGTAAAGTGGTCATTCATTCTAAGGTTTTTCGTCTGGTATATAAGAGCACCACTGGTTCGTACCACATCCATTTCCTCATCCCATATCTTCTTCGACAATATGCAGCTATCCTCCACTATCCTCAGTTGTCTGCTTCTCGCAGTATCTGCGAAGCCAGTCTCCAAACGACAGTCGAATGTGACGTCCAGCGATCCCACACTCAATGCGACTATGGTTTCAAGCATGATGACCTTGCAATACTGTAACGCAACCAACCAGAGATATCCTCCAGCATTGTGAGTTATCCGTCCTATTCTACCTATCGATCGCGGCATGATACTAATGCACTCCAGATATACTTGTTACCCAACAGCACTATGCCGACTCGGTCTGCAAGCTTGTGGTTCAGCATGCTATCTACCTACGCTATACAGTTGCAATAACGGTACTTTGTTCCAAATTGCGATGAACAGCACGACTGTTGCAAGCAACACATCCGCACCGGCCAACCAGACTATGTCAGGTTGAAAACATCCAATGTCTCTTTTGGCAAAACGAAATTGGCACAGACAAGTGATGTGAGATACGTGTAATGCCCATGCTCGAGCAGTAATAGTTATGATTAGTTAGACAATGTCAGTATCGTAAATAATATTAGTATTAAAAACAACCACTATAGGTCTCGAGCTCGCTATTAAAACTGTTTCATACAGAAATAAGTTATACCAAGCGTTGCAATTGTATATAGATTCAGTTTGATAAGTCGCACTTGAGCTGCCTCATCTCGAAAGATTGTCGAGGCTCAACCGAGCAAGAATTGGACCCGCTGACATGACCTATACCATGCTACATGTGGCAAAGAAGAAAATCCAGGAAAATGTCGAACAGCAATTGACGCCTATGCCAGATAAGATCTCGAAACCTTGGAAAATAAGACTCTCGCTGCTGAATTGCCCGCCACTTGGCATCACAAATCCGTCGATGCATCGCAGGTATATGTAACAAAGTCAAAGAATGGTCGTCGGAGTATTGGACACCATATTCAGGTTGATAAAGTAATCCAGCCTACAGGGTCTCGCAAATCGTTGCAGTGGAGCTAGACTTCGAAGATGGCAAGACGACTTGATCTTTGCCCAAGAGCGATATCCTTTGAAAACAACTTCATCCCACGTCCACGATGTAGCGCAAAATGTCTCTTTCTTGTTTCAGCTTCGTCCGCAAATGATGCTTTCGTACCGCATACTATCGCGGTTCCATGACAGTCGAACGAAACACAGGTATCGATTGACACTTCCTCCACATATGTACTCAGCAAGCTTATGTTAGCTCAATGAGAAAAGTGGAGCAGCCTGCTGCGATCTCGCTTATAACGTCAGGTCCTGTTGATAAGCGGCTGCTTGTGCACAGCCATGAAGTAGCAATCGCAATGAGGCATCTTTTCTGTGAAGTTGTTAAGACCTTGACAAGAGCTGTGCAGGCTGGTGAAATTTGATGCACGGATTTTCGTTTCTGTCGATTCTGTCATGCGACCTTCCTGCCACTCCACCACTGTCAATGCAAATGCACCACCAACCAACAGCGACTGTTCACATCAGCGGGCAACTTCCTCGTCTTGCCCACCCTTAATCTTCCCTTGGGCAGCAGATTCGCTTCCATGAGTATATTTGGCGACGACGAGGATACACACAGCCGCGAGTCAGGGCTATTTGGCGATGTTGCGAACTCATCAAAACCGTCTAGCCGTGGTCTCTTCGACGAAGAAGCCGATCCATGGAGTAGGTTGCCTGCCTCGCGATATCGAACTAATTCTGACTGACTATCAAAGTGCCATCGTTGAAGAAGAAAAGGGATTTGGACCGACTCTTGATTGATTCAAACATCCCGGATCGTTATAATGAGATATTCTATGAATACTCCATCAACGATAGCATACCGATTGCAAATCTTCGCGAGGTTATGGAAAATGCTCATCTTGCTGAAAGCGACAAAGAAGCCATTGTATCCACTATCTTGTCTAGCAATATCGAACAATCGGGCATATCACGGGGACTGACCTACGTTTTCTTGGTCCTTCTATTCATGGCGCAGCAAGGTGACGAAATATCGATCGATTCAGTGGACGATTGGAAATCTAAACCTTTGCCCATCCCTAAGATTGACGGTAGGACAGACATCACAGGCAAGGCCAATGGTCCTGCAGTCTCAAGCACAAAAGATACTCCCACAAATCCCGAAACGCGCCCAATGGCAAGCACTTCTTCGGACTCGCTCAAAAGGGACCAAGTACCAGGTGGTAAAGTGCCTATAATACAATCCGACGATAAATCCAAGAGGCAAGACTTGGCTGATCCCTGGAGCCCCGCAGGATCGCATCATGGGTCGCAATACCAGGAAGAGCGTCATGAATTTGCCACGCCGAATCATCACGAAGCCAATTCAACGACGCAAACCCGTTTGGATTTCGATACTGTGACGATTCGTGCTCTGGATGGTAAAGAAGGTCTGCCATTGTGGAAGCACGTCAATTACGAGTACGGAACCTCTTCAGAAACGTGTCATTCGAGGCTAACATTATAAGGATCAAGAGCTCTAAACGGAAATCCTCTGTTGTCCGTCGCTACTCTGATTTTGCGTGGCTGCTTGAATGCCTCCTTAAACAATATCCATTTCGCCAAGTCCCACTATTACCTCCAAAAAGGCTGGCAGGTATGAATTTTACAGGTATTGAAACATTACATCCACTGATGATGACGTTAATCGTATTCATATTCGTCTAGGCAAGCAGGCAGATATGTCATTTCTCGAGAAACGTCGTCGCGGATTGAGTCGCTTTGTCAATGCTCTAGAGCGTCATCCTGTACTCAAGTCGGACCAGCTCGTGACCACATTTTTGACTGTACCTACGGTAGGTGATTTGTGTTTTTCGTGAATCGTCTTGGCTGATGCTTGCAAGGAATTGGCAGTATGCAGGAAGCAGGCTACTATCACGATCAAAGAAGAATTTGAAGATCGCTATCTATCACCCGATCTAGAGAGTACTTTACCGCAAGGCATAGATGATTGGATGCATAAGACGATGGTTGGACTCAACGGAGCTATCGAGACCTTTAACAATCTCACCATGTTGCAAGAACGCATAGTAAAACGCGATGAAGCAAATGGTATTGATTTGCTACGTTTTGCTTTATCTATCAACACCTACTGCGAGCAGGAGGAAGCTGATTTTGCCATTCTTGGCAAAGAAAATGGCCCTGCACTAGCGAACGGCTTCAAGGCAGTGTCGAAGCATCATACCAAGAGTCAGCAACTACTTGAAAAAGAATGTCGCAACACTGAGGATGAGTTATTCGAGGATCTAAAGCGTCACCGAGACACATTGACTGCCATGAGAGAAGTATTTGTCAGGCACGCGAAGTACGCAGGGAATAACATACCGTTCTTGGAAAAGCGGATAGCGAACAGTGAAATTAAGTTGAGTACACTTGCTGCAAAGCCAGACGCGAAAGAGGCAGACAAGAGCAAGCAACGAGCTAGTATAGATCATGACAAGGCCACGATTGTCAAGCTGCAAAACAGAGATGTTTTCATACGGGAGTGCATATGGCAGGAACTGCTCTTTTTTGCCTCTCAGCAGATTTACATCTCAAAGCTGATCAATGACATGTCAGCAGCGAGGCTGAAGTACGCCAAGGCTCATATGGACGTGGCAACAGCATTTGTTGGAGACGTCGAGGGAATGCCATGAGGGTTTAGATAACGGTTCCAATACCATAATCACGAGATAAGGTTGTTTGCTTCCTCCTTTTTGTTATGCTATTCGTCTCTTCGCGTCAACGCGCTCTGTCTGTCGTGTCGACCAAATGAGTCAGCCGTCTCATGAATCTGAGGAAGAACGGAACAAGTGCGTTGTCGCTAGTAGTCTTATTCAGCCAAACTAATGTACTCGATAGTGTTGTTGTCAAGGTCGGTATGGTTGGTGATTCACAGATCGGCAAGACGAGTCTCATGGTCAAATATGTGGATGTAAGCAGACAAGCACTGTCTCAGGCCTATTCTAAATGGGTCTTACTAGGGTGTTTTTGACGAAGACTACTTGCAAACACTAGGGGTCAATTTTATGGAAAAGACCATTTCGATTCGCAACACGGAGATAACATTTTCGATATGGGATCTAGGTGGTCAACGCGAATTTGTCAACATGCTGCCACTTGTCTGTAACGATGCCGTCGCTATACTATTCATGTTTGATTTGTCTCGCAAATCAACGCTCAACTCAATTCGAGAATGGTACAGACAGGCTCGTGGTTTCAACAAGACCGCGATACCATTCCTTGTTGGCACAAAGTATGACTACTTTGTGAATATGCCGATAGAAGATCAGGAGGAAATCACAAAGCAAGCCAGAAAGTTTGCCAAGGCTATGAAGGCAAGTCTTATTTTCTGCTCCACGGCAGCTACGATCAATATTCAGAAAATATTCAAGATTGTGCTAAGCAAAGCATTTGATCTCAAATGCACGATACCGGAAATCACAGAAGTGGGTGAACCGTAAGTCTCAACGCTTGTCTGCCTCGATATTTGATGCTTAATCTTATCGTAGAATTCTAGAATTCACCAGCGTGTGATGCGCAGCGCAGAAAATACGTCAGACAAGGCATACAGGGTGCTCGCAATCGAGATACATGGGTTTATTTCGACTCCGGACGAAGCTCAATATGCTAGATTTGGTCCTGTATGGGTTGCACATCATTTTTTAGCGCACTTTTCGTTCCTAGCGATGGCAGTTTCTCATTTCGTGGCACAATCACAATCTCCTAATAGATAAAAGCATACTCTTATCGTCTGATAACACAAGCAATTTCTCTTCGTGTTTTTGTGTTGAATAGCCGAATCACTAGATTGCAGCAAACAGGAAGAGTTCAAAACGAACATTATTATTACATATTCTAGGACCACCATAAGCATACAGTATGAACAACGATTTTCAATAATTGACAGCACGACCGTATCGAACAGAGATTTCCTTTTCCTCTTGGATGAGAGCACAGCAATTACACCAGTAATGTGTACAGCAATCCGAACAGCAATTTCCCTCGATACCAAACTGATCACGCTCACTCTTGCGTCCCATGCACCCAATAATAAATGCGAGTCCACAATGTGATAGTGCGGCATACCCTACACAATTTCCTGTACAACACACTTCTTCCGTGGAGGAAGGGTTGTCGAGTCGATGTTGTTTGCGACCAAACAGAATACAAGGACACCAGAATCCAAGACAACATTGTCCGCAATTATCGAAACATGAACACAGACCTGAAGACCAATGGTCGCTTTTCTGCATCATTGTGCCTCCATACTTGACCTGATCTGTCCGGGGAGCTGCATGTGCCGATCCGCCTGCATAGCCCTGAGAATACCCTGTCGGCCGTTGTGCTGACGCTGGGTGATTTGACGTATACGCGGCATGCTGAGACATTGGTGCTGTCGCAGCGTATGCTGGTGCCGGAATCATCTGACCCCGGTATTCATGTGCACCACTCATATCTTGTACACACAACGAGAGACGATGTTTAGCGCTAAGGGAGAAAAGCTCGAGATCTTTGTTTTGCTATTTTCCTATAAAGTATGACGCCACAATAAAAAATCACGTGATGTCGCCTACGCTAAAGTTGTAATGTTTCGATCGTGTACAAAGAACCAATCCCTTGCACTCTTGCCTGTGCCTTTGCTCTTAGTGACTGATTCTTCTCGGGTCTCTTCACTTTTTCCAACGGCATCTCTCCCTGACGAGGTTCGGGTTCTGGGTTGGAGATCGGGTATGACACTCCGTTGGACTGGTTCATTTTTGGTTTGCCCACAGTCTCCAACAATTTCGCCTTCATCAGGAATTCTGCCACACAGGAATCCACGAATCCAATTTGCTCATTTTGTGCAAGCAATAATACAAGGTCGGATTTGAGGGACTTGATGAGCTCCGTGATACTCGGAGTGAATATGATGCTGGATAAACCGAGAGTGTCAAGAAGACTTGAAATCATTCCACATAATATGTCATCAGTCACCGTCAATCGTTCAGCTTCTTGTGCTGGTTGGAATCTCCGATGCAAGTCGTGTGCGAGTAATGTGAGCAATGACTCAAGATCATTCTGTCTTAGTCCACGTCTGAGCGCGTCCACGACCATGGTATCATCATATCGATCTAATCTCGACATAACAGCAGACAATGTTTTGTACAGGCGATCCCTGTCGTTCAAAAAGGTGTTGAGTATAAGAACCAAGTGTGATGGTAGTAATCCAGCCATTTCAGCCATGATTCGGTATTCTAAACCGGGACTTCCGTGTATTATGGTTTCGATTGTAACAGTCGTCCCTGATAATGCTGAGACACTCAGCAACCCCTTTCTGAGCAAGTACTCGATTGTGGCCTTCGGAAATCCTGATTGAGGGTTTTTAGTTGGTAAATCTATATAGACAATCTGCAACACCTTAGAAACGAAAGGCACTGATAAACAGACTTCCGTATGATAGGAAGCGAGCTGACTCATGGCTGAACCCGATGCGGCTGATACAACGGCCACTTCTGTATCACGTTCAGTCGTCTCTTTCGGGCTGTCCGGACCATTGGTCATTTTGACGTCCCCGTTGACCAGACTAAAGCCATTAGCCTCTATCGTAAGATGCTGAGACTTCTGCTGCTGAACGAATTTTGGGTCATTCTTCTTCGAAGACCGGGACTGTGTTTTGAGGCCGGTGAGCAGTAGTTGCTCCATTGCAGTATCAATTTCTGCCGCCAATGTAGCATGACGCAGTGCTTCAAGGCAACTTTTGGCTGTGCGTGTCAAGGATGCCAGAGAATCTTTCCACGTCGATTGAATTGACACATCTTGCAACCAGATATCCTTCGACTTACGGGACAATACTTTTTTGCCTAAAGCATGCATAAGTGTAATGTTTCGCTTGTATGTGACTGTGGACATGTAGAGATCGTGCGGCGAAGCCAACACCAGGATTGTGCGCGAAGTTTGTGCTCCAAGAGCGGTTTTTTGCGGGATCGTGGCGAGACTAACAGTATCCTCCGGGATATTCATCCGGTCCTGACACGTGTGATAAACCACGTCCCAGATGGTGCATTCAGAAGCAGAAATGCATATGAGCTGTGAGTTGTTTAGCCACTTGACCTGCGCAAGGGTAGCCTGCGAGCACGGTAAGCGGCAAATTTCGCTAGCTCCTGTAACCGTGGTATCAAACACAGTTATCACGACATGTCTCGATTTCATAATGGCTACAGCGAGTTGTCCTTTATCGCCAATGGCCACCTGATTCTTCTCCAGGTTCAGGAATTGCTTTTGTTCTGTAATGACAGTTTTGGAAAAAGAAGTTGCGCCGATCGCAGCAGTGGTAGAACCCGAAAGCTTGACACGATATGTGCAAAGCGAATCATCTGAGGTAACTGCGAGACAAACTTCAGGCTCATTTTGAGAAGTCACAGGCAGCATGCGATGTGAGATCAATTTGTAGTTAGAGCCACTTGAGACAAATGCTGAAGCAGGAATGACTTCAATCGACGTCGCTAGATCCTCCGACAGCCTCTCAATGGTACCATCTGCATATAGAAACAAGACGCATCCCTCCAGTATGTGAAGATCAAACAGGGGCTGACTTATTGCATGACACGTCACCTGCGTTTCTCGATCTGAATATGTCTCTGTCCAGCATTGTACCTTCATGTCATCTGCGCCGGTTTGTAGAGCGGCATAAGTCCTTCTCTGGAGAGACAGGCGATCAACTCGGCTAACAGGCGGGCACTGAAACTTGGTCGCAGGTGAAAGCGAGTAGGAAGTAGCAACCTGGTTTGATCTGATCTATCAAGCGTGAGCAAGGGCCATCTCCTCCAAAGCCACAAGATCACTCACGTTGTATATATTGATGCCCTGCGAGTCGAGAGCTGTGACTAATTCTCGAGATGAATATCTGCCGGCAGCTGTGTGTGTACAACCAGCGTATATTTTCGGGTCAGCGCCAGGAGTGGACTTTTGCAGTTTCGCAAGAACATACGGCTCTTCCATGATGCTTCGCGAGTACTAGAACATTGCCTATCGACTGTAAGACTTCTCTCAATCGCCGACACGAATGAAAGGAAGAAATTTGTGCGGAGCTCCACACGAATTTTGAATGCGCCAAAACAAGTTTTCCCATCTGCTGAGTGATGGTGGGTTAGTGCAATCTCTGAGTCTGCTGGGCCTGCCTCTACGCACATGAGTAAGAGAGAGATTGATGGTGATCAGTCCTTCCCTGTCAAGGACGGACAACGGCCGTTCGCCGATCAGCCCGTCGAATTTTCAGATGAGGACAGCGAGGCTTTCGAAAGTGACGACGAGGACGAAATTTTCCAGCAAAGCGAAGCGGAGGATGACCAGGACATATCGGGTCCTGAAGAGCTGAATGCTCAAGTTTGGTTGCCTGGAACGCAACTGGCGCAAAATGAAGTACTCGAGGCCGATCAGTCGGCATACGAAATTTTGCACAACATTGATGTCAAGTGGCCATGTTTGACTTTCGATACACTATGGGACAATCTCGGAGAAGAGAGGCGGACGTACCCTGCAACATGTTATGTCGTTACCGGGACGCAAGCTGATCAAGCAAAGCACAACGAGATACAAGTGATCAAGTGTTCAAATCTAGTGAAGACACAGGTGGACGATGCCTCTTCCGTCTCATCTGCAGAGTCACAAGATGACGAGCCAGAATTATCTTACCGTGCAATTCCCGTCACCGGAGGTACCAACAGAATAAGAGCGACACATACACATAGTTTTCCACACCTCGTCGCATCAATGAACGAGAATGGTTTGGTATACATTCACAACGTCGAAAATCATATTCGATCGTTGGACACTGAAAGGAATGGCCCATCTATTTTGAAAGACAGTTCCATGAATCAGCCAGTACATGTGATCAAATCGCATCGCTCAGAAGGATATGCAATCGATTGGTCTCCACTAATTTTTGGCAAGTTGATTACTGGAGACAATGATGGCCGGATCTATGTAACGAGCAGAACAGATGAGGGTACATTCACCACGGACGCGAAACCATTCCTGGGTCATGACGGCTCAGTAGAAGACTTGCAATGGTCGCCATCGGAAAAGACTGTCTTTGCTTCTTGTTCTTCAGACGGCACTTTCAAGATCTGGGATACGAGGTCGAAGAAGAAGACCGCGGCAATTACAGTCAAGGCACATGCGACTGATGTCAATGTCATTTCGTGGAATCCGACCCTCAGTCATCTGATCGCCAGCGGGTCCGACGACGGACAAATATCGATTTGGGACTTGCGTACTTTGGCACAGCAAACGCCAGAATCTCCGGCACAAGCCGTTGCTAGCTTCATGTGGCACAAAGCTGCCATCACATCGATACAGTGGCATCCGTCCGACGAGTCCGTGCTCGTTGCCGCCGGCGCTGATGACCAGGTCACCATCTGGGATCTCTCAGTCGAATTGGATGCTGAAGAACAAGCCGCGAAACAAGCCGAAGGAATGGGTGATGTACCTTCACAGCTCATGTTTGTTCATATGGGTCAAAAAGACATCAAAGAAGTTAGGTGGCACAAACAGATCTCTGGTCTCGTGTTGACCACCGCTGCGACCGGCTTCAACGTCTTCAAAAGTGCTCACCAGTCTTGAGCGCGATGGCGTTTGTGACAGTGAGAACGCATCGTTTTATCTATTCTAGCATTCTTCATGTGCATTGGGAGCGATTATTAGATTTTCTGCGCGGCGACAAAAGCATTGTAAAAGTTGTAGAAACAGCGGAAGTCCACCACTGTCACGAGATAAAAATTAATCTATTGAATAAAACCACCTGGAATTCGCCCAGCTATCGTCTCGTCGTCAATCGCCGTGGGTAGCACGGACACAAGTGTATATCGCTAAAATCTTGTGTTCAATACCATGCTGACCAACCTGCAAAAAGAAGACCCAAATTCTCCGGATCTGTAGCTTCTTGAATTAGACCAGTAACCACAGCGGAAGCACTCAGACTAGCAGACAATTTTTGCTCAACAATGAGTAGTGCTCGGGTAGCTTCGGTCCCAACTTCTGGATCAGTATTGCGGCTCTTCGAGGTTGTGTCCATATCCGTAATTCGTTCCTGGTCTTTATGGCGGCGTACTGATGACAATGTCCAGCTGTACAGTGGGTCGTGCTTCAGTACGTCCAAAATACTCTTGATACTGGCTTGTTCCGATCGCATTGTCTCCAAGGTGAATGTACAGCAACGTTGGAAGACCCCCTCAGTGCCCAGAATTCCCATACCATCGACGATGTCCCGCGTGAGACGGAACGGCACGCGTTCTGGGATCGGCAAAGTCTTGCCTTGTTCAAAAGCTATTCCGAGATCAATGTGCACAACCTCGCCAGTCCTTGTATCTAGAATAATATTCTGTAAGTGACGATCACCCAATCCAAGAACATGACCCACGATGGACATAGCAGCTGAGCTTCTGGTGTACGCCAACCTTGAATCATACCACTGTCGAGCATCGATGAATAAGTCATAAAAAAGGTGCCTCATAGCGGGTTTGCAGTGCCTGATCACCGTCTGGTACGCCTCGATTCGTGTTTTTCGGCTTCTTTTCGCCACTTCACCGATGGTCTTGCGACAAGTTGCATAGGTCCAATCTTCGGGGTTATATTTATTGTGCAAAGCTTGCAGGATGTCTATCGATTAGAATCTGTATAATGGTCCACACCTTGACTTACCATGTAGAGGTGTAGTATTCGATACCCACTCGAGTACACCGGTATTCGTAGTCAATGGCAGTACTTTATATGTTCGTATCTTCAAATTTCTCTTTGAGGTCTCTTTACTCGTTTTAAAAAGAGCATTAACTTGTTGGAATACTTGTTGCATGACCACATCTTGACGCAAGTCGTCGTTGCCACCTTTAACCTGACACAATTAGGTATATTTACTCTATCCGTGTAGCACTTACTAATTCCTTGAGTGTGGTTCCGTCGCTCATTCTACATTTCAGAATTTTTGGTACACTAATACCTCCAGCCAGATTGAACGACTTCTCATACCCAGTGATAGTGGGTACGTCTGAATACTCACATGACAGTCTTGGTACGATGGTCAAAGTCAATGGCGGGAGTTTCAACTCTCTAAAGTCGTTCAGGAATTCGCGATAGTTTGGAATGCATGTGAACGGAATGTCCTTAGATGCAAAGTCCTTCTTATCTATATTTGTGCCGGCGATCTTGACATAGCCTGAGCAGAGCTGTTTGACGCCCAATATAAGCTCCCCCATTTTCGTGTCCCTTGTGGTCAGTGTCTGTAAGAGCTTAGTTGCAGCTTTGGCTCGATCTTTGGCCGGACTATCACCGGATCTCTTCGAGTGCTGCACAGAATACACAGTATAAAGTACATGGAATGGATGATCCAGAGCAAGGCGCACCAGTAGACTTGACAGTACCATCTGAAAATGATTATTGGAAGAATTGATGCGAGCGAGAAATTGATTCAGAAGGATCAAGAACTTGTGCGATGGAACCCAACCCATGGCCGTAGAGAAAGCCGTGTTCGCAACTTTACTCGTGCTATTTCCCAACCATATACTGGAACATCGTGATATCTGCTTATCATCTTCATCAATATATGCAAGTCCAAGAAGGAGGCTTGTTATACTCCTGGCAAGATAAATATCACGAGACTCGTTTATCTTGATCAGTTCTGCATCATCAGCTTGGAAAAGAGCTATTGCCTTGCTCTTTTGCGCCAACAGATGTTTTTCTTGATTTTTATCAGCACATTTACTAAGGAGACCTCGTAGTTCTTCAAGTTCATGATGTTTCTCTCTGTGAAGCTGTGTAAGCCGCTGGTAATCTTCGTCCTGATTGAAATACTCGAATTGGTCATGACAAAATGTTGCAAATTTTAGATGTATTTTTCCCGCGGCAGATGACTTAGTATCGTGCACGAGTTCTATTGCCGGCATTAAGTACTCATAGACTATGTCCGACGACTTCTGAGATCTGTCTGCAGATATGCATAATCCTAATTCAAGCAAATTGGATGCAGCAACGAGCGGCTCTATCCTCTCAGTCTCTGCTCGTTTGACAAGTGTGTGTAAAAGCTTGATACACAAGTCATGATTCTTCGACAGCCAAAGAACCTTGGCAGTCAAAGAATGAACGCGAATTTCGAGACTTGCAGAAACAGTAAAAGTAGGCAACGCGAGTAACCTACTAGCGAATGCTGATGCTGTCATGAGTGCCTGCTGTGCATTTGTAGCGGTAAAATTTGTATAGTCAGCTATCAGAAGCTCCAATTGAATTGTGTTGAGCACATCAAAAGAAGTATACTGTGATCGAACCATATTGAGGTATATTTGCCGTGCCGCAACGATAGCCTCGTAATTCGAGAAGTCCATGGTCTTATGCAATGTCTCTGTTCTTGGTAGCCAGATTTGTTGTACAAGGGCCATCAAGGCAGTTTCAGATGTCCGGGTCGCCATCACAATTTCGTGCAATTCCGTGAAGCAGGCAAGTATCAGACATTTTTCGGGTGTGTTCTCAGGACAAAACTTTTGGAAGGTTTCGTGTACATTTTGCAGTTC
The DNA here is from genome assembly GCA_000836195.1 of Taphrina populina JCM 22190. Lineage (NCBI taxonomy): Eukaryota > Fungi > Ascomycota > Taphrinomycetes > Taphrinales > Taphrinaceae > Taphrina > Taphrina populina. Next base: position 19,451 of record DF820127.1, read on the forward strand.
CGTGTCTATTTCCAAGTGTTCTTGCCATCTGATCTGAGACAGCTTGCAAAGTGATCTGTAGAAGACCTGCTGTACACCCGGTTCCGTGGAGGTAAACGGCAGATCCCATTGCTCCAAGCGCCAAGCGGACTCATACTTAGATTCACCAACCTCTTCTGAAGTAGATTGTAATTTGAGATTGATGGCATCAAATCCTAAGTCACGTAATGAAGTGCCAACAAGAGTCTGAGCATCGTTCGATAGAACTTTTGTATTTGCGGTCTGAAATGCAGTTTGCAGTTGTAGACTTCTCCAACCATGATGTTCGTACTGTGCACGATCTAAAGCAGTTTGTAAAGATGGTGCTTCCTCCTCCACACCATAAAACGAATCAGGTTCAGGCAATAACTTATATATGGCTTTTTGTATATTTCTGAATCGCGAGCTTGAACAGATATGTTGATTAGCAATCGCATGAAGTTCGAGGAAGAGAATAGCGTCATACGCGAGAGAATAATGAGCGGAAGATATAGCGATCGAAAGAAACTCAACGTCTAGCCAAACGAACTTGTTTCTGGGGTGGGATCGGTCAGGATGTGGTTGCCGTCTCAAAAATTGAATAACATCGATGCTGGTCTGAACATGGCCGATAGACAATTCAGCATAGTTCAAAAACACGCTTTGCAAGTGAGTTGACAGTTCATAACGGAGATCTTGTCTGCCAGACTGCAACAGAGCGTCATGAATCAGGTATTTCAATGTGCTATTTGCCAATCCTGTATTGGCAAGCAAAACTGGCCTCAAACTTGAGAAGAAAGGTTCATGACCAATGTACACAAACGTGTATTGAACCACTCTTCGCACCCATGTGTCAACGTCAGTTGAAGGGGAATACAATTTGTTCTTTACCTCAGCGCTTTCTTGGACGATCGGCCGGTTTTGTCCGGCAAAAGCAGTAAGACTATTTTCGAGGTAACCTGGAATCTCCTTGTGAGCAAGATCTACGCAGTTCTTCTGAAGGATGGCCAAGGCTCGCTCACTCTCCTCAAGCATGCAGGATTCTGACGTAGATAAAGACAAAATTACGTCATGCAATATCAGTCGTCTCGTGTCCGGAGGCTTCTCTTTGTCAGTGACTGAAGGATTTTCCGTTTTCATATTGCACAACACAAACGTTCCTCGTAGTCTATTAACAAATTGGGTCCTGATAGGTGAAATCGGCAAATAGTTTGGTCCTAAAAGGTTGAGCACCTCACTGATCATTCCCGAAGAACTCAAACATCCAATGTAATGATATTCCCTCAACAATTCAAGTAACGTATCAGCTAGTAAATGTTCATTGAAACACTCCGAACTGCTTTGGAAGTCTTTAGCTGCCCATATGACGCGCATGATCTCTTTCTCGTCATAACTTGTTATTTCTTCATGTGGTATGAACGAGGTCATCCCTGAAAGAGCAGCTCCAGTTCGTGATCTTACAGCTTTTGTGATTCTGAGTAATTGTTGAGATTGTGTGGAATCACGAGCGAGGTGACTAGAAGCGCCTAAGAGTAAGATAACAGACCGAAAAAAGACATAGGACTGCGAAATGTCCCTTTCGTATACCTTAAGCAACATATGTAACATGATTGCGAAGACAGAAATCTTGTGTTTAAATCCTTTTTTGTGCAACAAAGTTCCAAGTCCTCGAAGTAGGGATTCAAGCGCATAGCCCTGTAGGGCAAAATCACCGCTTAGTGCAACCAAAAAGCACAACTTACGCAGAGCCTGTAACTGTTCCATTCGATGATCTCGATCAAGTTCATTGTAGACTATCCGCAAGCATTTTACTACTTTTGGCAGAGTAACGATACTACCCGAGAATGATTTTATAAATGTCTTTGCTGTCATTGTTAAGATTTCTCGTCCAGGATTCTTTGAAGTCATATCAACGTGAAAGGAAAGTTCAGACATCGCTTGTGCAGCTGCAGCCATTCCGTGCTTGACAAGATAGTGTTCCGCGTCGACAGCGTCGTGTAGCAAGGCAAAATTTCCACAAAACATGTCGTAGTCCGCGAGGATTTGCATATAACGATCAGGTCCAATAGTCTCTTTAGTAAATCTCCTGCCATCGAAATATTGTCCTTCTTGTTGTCGGATCATGGAGTACGATTCAATTTTAGGTACAACTTTTTCGAGGACGAGCCGTTCTTCGAGTGCGAGCAAGTTACATATCATCGAGAGCTGATCTAGATTTCCCATAATGATCAATTGAGCTGCAATCTCGGCTGCACAAAACTTTACAAATTCCTTCAAATCTGTGAACCCGAAGACGTGAAATGGAAACAACAGAATCTCTTGCTCGGAGATCCAGTGCCAGAGCAACGTTTTTTGATATCTTGTAAATAGTGAACGTTGATCGACAGACAGCATCACACTAAGAGCTTGAATGACCACAAGAACACACTGAGAGCTCCTGGTTACTGTTGTCAAATTGATCTAAGACTCAGTTAGATATCATCCCTGCGGCAAGCTAGAAAACATACAATATGAGACAGCGCCGTGGCACGTAGCACCTCGACATTCACAGCTACCAGGCCTAGAACGAAAAGCTTCAATTCTAACTTGTCTTTGCAATACAGTCCAGAAGACAAGACAGCAATCAGATCGTCATAAATCCGGCCATATGTATGGCCTTGGTGAATTTCAAAAATGGTCATGCAAGCTTTCGCAGCGCCCAGGGCGACTCTCTGATCATCATCATCAAGACCATGCACGAGAACGCTCCTCATGGAGATTGTCTCGTGTCCAGCACATTCGTGTCTAAAATCATCCAAGTCATACTTCAACACTTTTTGGCATAGTTTATGCACTTTCATGCGCATTGAGTATGAGCTTAGATGCGCCGTGATAACAATTCTCAATAGCCAATCAAAAACCTTCAAGGCTCTTTTCTGGAAAAGACTGTTTCCTTTTCGCGCCCATTGGTCTACCGTGACAGATAAGAAATCTGTGACGTATTGGAAGGTCAATTCGTCTCGCTCATATTCATACTCTTGTAGCACAGATTGTATCAGAAAATCAAGGACTGCTGTGGAAGCTGCGCCTTGCTCGAGATGTTCCCAAACAGTCCAAAGGTCACATCCCCAAAGTGCCAGCGCAGGCTTGACCGCTAAGAAGGTATACAGAAAGCTTGCTTTTGGAGCTACTGGCGGTGTTATATGATCGAGCAATAAGGAAGGAAATAATGCCATTGCGGCAATGTCTGTCTTGGTGTTACGATCCAACTTTTCATTTGCATATAGGTTGTTGGACTGTTGTCTATTAGAGGACAGCTGTTCATCAAAGTCTTGGACAGGTTCTATATCTTGACCTTTGGTGAAATACAGTCGAGAGCTCAGGGCTATTGTTCTAATAGAGAGCAAGACTGTTCTCGTCGCGTTCTCTAAATCTGTCGATATATCTGTGTTTACTGATCTCGTACAAAGCAGCCGGGGGACTACACTTCTCAAACAATTTGCCAGATCGTGGATGGTGGAAGATTGAATATCGAGATGTTCCAATTTGTCGCGAACGACTTGAGCCAACTCCAACACATTTGCGATGAAAGTATGTGGTATACAACTCGTCTTGTTCATGTAGCATATGAACGAAAAGAAAAGTGCAATACTGCTGATCAAATATCTATCCTCATTCCCGACTGTATCGGCCAATATAAGATGGAGTTTCTTCGACTTCTTGCTTAGAAGTGAAAGTATTTCGTTATTTTGGCTGTCGTCCCTGAGATTCGTACTTTTCTGTTCGACCTCAGACATCTTCGAAGTGGGTCTGACATTATCAAATCTGTATCGTCCGAGAAGCAATTCATAAGCCTCTTTGTGCTTCGAGACTTCTGAGAAGAGCTGAGAGTCCGAGGGCCGGTCAACGATGGAAAGAGAACTAAAGAGGTCGGAGTCCATCCAGACGTTTAGAAAAGCATCTAACAAAAGAATCTGGTGCCAATCGTCTATATGTGGTCGATCTAGCATTCGCGCATCTGCCCAAGATAACATCGAGCTAAAGATTTCCTTGCTTGTTAAGAGATTGTGTCTTTTTAAAGTGCAAAGAATCGACCAAACTAAGTGGCAACTCGAGCCAGAGACGCTCTGAGGGACCAATGTGGGTGTCTTGATCATCGTCAGCAAGTCCCGATTGATGTCCAATGTCCGAAGGTTGTCATTCTGAAGGAGTGCGTTTGCTAAATAACATGCGCTCTCTTCAATGGTGGGGAAAGTCATAGTTCTTCGTGCACACTCCCACAGATACGAAATCGTAACAGTATCTTGTAAGCACTGTGGTGCTTGTCCTTGGGCATTATTGAGTGCTAATCCAAAAAGAAGGCAAGACCAGGCTAATATCTCAGAAGAATCAGACCTGAAATGGTCCTTGGCTACTAGTGCTTCGCTCTGTCTCAAAGAGCTGCCCGTACCGACCGAGAGTGCCAGTGCTTGAAGTCCTATCAGATTGCAATGATCATCTAGATGTTGGAGGAGATCCAGTACATGTCGTGTATGAGTATCGGTCTTTCGACGCTTGGGCTGGGGTAGCTCAACCTCTTGCGCTTTCGTCGGTCTCCCACTTACAGACACAGCCTCTGACATAGCTGCAAGTATGATCAGGCATTGTACTGTGTGATTTTTTTCAGGGACTTTGTTGCACACGTCGCGAGGTCGGATCAAACAGGCCCTCTTACATGTGTCTTCAAATAGATGGTCTGGCGTAACACTCAATGGCTCTACATCAGCAGATCTGAGCGGAAACTTCCGGGACCGGTCAAGTAAACTGGTCACAATTACCTGTGAAAGATTGTCTAGACTCTGTGAACCATTCTCACAGATGTAGGCTCCAAAAAAAGGCTTACAGAGCAGTAAACAATGCAAAATTTCCTCACGCAAAGCAAGATTTCTGGCATTCCAGTATTTTGTAGCTGTAGAGATCGCAAGCTCAACAAGGGCCATAGCACACACTTTGTCATTCGAAATAGCGTATTCCTGAAGATGTCGTAGAATGATAGTGACGTACATGTGGGCACCGGTGAATTCTCCATACAGTTCCAAAAAGGAATGTAGTAGGTTTGACAAACGTTCAAGCCAAGACATGGATGTGATGTTGTTGCAACGACTACCAAGTTTGAAATATCTACTTTTCAGTGTCGAGGCCAAGACGGACATCAGATTAACAATTTCAGACTTGATCGCTGGAGGGTTGGTTTTATCCTGCAGTGACGATTGCGATTGGTTGTTGTCCGGATCCGCTCCTAGGTAGCCTTCCAAAGCGTGTGTATAGAAATTTATCAACTCAACTAACAGGTCTTGATCAAAATGTGCAGAATGGCTTTCGCTATTGAGGATCGTTTGCAGTGTTCGTAAGTACAGGTTCGTTATGGGACCGAACAATATCGCTTTAAAAGTTGGTAATGTGTCTAACAGATGGTGTATAAATAGCTTGACTGTCTTGATTCTTATGTTTGGAAGGGTTCGAGTGATGAGCTGAAGTAGAAATTGACCATAATAGTTGAGTCGTATGGTATGGATCGACTGCGTCGCAGGCTTAGCCTTCGTATAGTTGCTCTTCTCAAGCTTAACGTTTACAAAGAGGTCAGACAGGAGACCATAGATCTGTTTTTCTGTACATGAAGACATATCAGTCTTATGTGGCAAGCTTCGAAAAGCGTCGAAAAGTTCACCTTTTTGTTTCACACTCATGTTGGAATCGCGTAATCTCACTAGCATGAATGAGATGTCCTCCATGATTCTTTTTTGATGAAGTGTCCGGGCCCTGTCTTACGAGATAAGGTCAAATTCTGGCTTTCTCTTGTATCCAAAAAAGCGTTCGATGTCTGTATCTCCGAGGGGGACCTCGGTCGACAGAGCCAGTCTGAGAAGACTCGTGCAAGGCTTACCAGAAAGGAGAATGATCACTGACCAATAGGATCTCTGTATAGTCTCATATGTGACATGGCCCGATTAAGCTAAAAGAAAAGCATATATAATGCTTCACTATACATTCTAGACAGACATGCTGATTAGTAGTGCTCAAGGTCTCGTAGATAGCCAAGGCTGCCCTGCAAATTATGAGAATGATTGAGAACTTCCATCACGATGTCGCAGGTTGTATATACACCAAAACATCTAGTGAGCTGCTTGTAGCATGACAGAGTCTACTAGCTCGATCTCTATCGCTCAAGGGAAGAAGAGAAAGAAAGAGGAAGGATCGTAGTAACTACAGTTTCCGGTTCATTCTCGGTAGAACTTTCGACATGCACCACAAATTTGACTGCATCGACTCAAGAGTCTCGATACGCTGCAGATGTACTCCAAGGCTTGTCATCTCTCTTGACGATTCTTCAAGCCAGGCTAGCAATCTAATCAGGTGCTAGTCGTAACGCGAAGCTTCTCACGATTGTTCAGGGCCTCTATATGGCTTGTTGTTAGTGATTCCTCATTAGAACACGAACTGGTCAATTGACTTTGGAGCGCGATATACGCTGCGCGCAGTAACGTTTCTCGCGAAAATCATGTACGATGTAGAATATTTGACTTCACTACGACTGGCTATCGTGGCTTCTCTAGCAGATAGTGATGGCTCATATCAATTGCATGATCTTCTCGAGCAACATATTGATGTGTTCTTGGAAGCTCTCAGAGCGTCTACGAGGAGTCCAGACTCCAGAAAGAGCGTCGAATCTGGTAAGTCTTTGACTGTTGATGCTTTTGTGATCGACACTGACCACGAAGGTAAAATTATGCTAGAGGGCGTAGAGTGCAGCATAAACAAGGATTTTGTCGATACTTGTCTACGTTTGGCTGATTTTCTGGAGATTGACGAGTTGTTAGCGGCTGAGTGTGTACATGCAGGCTCAAAATTGTCAAACAAACTAGACCGAGACGCTTTCAATAGCTCCATTTATGTCTATCTCGCGAGCCGATCAGTGCTCTACGATTGTTTGCGAATCATCGTGAGTTCTACGGACGATGATACTCTGCAAAACGAAGATAGACATTTTATGTTCGAGTATCTCCAAAAGCTTGCGAAGGCCAAGGATGGACTTTCGAAAACGTGCTTTGACCTGATTGCAAGCACTCAAAAACAGGTAGATTCTCTCATGGCCCTCGACAAGCGCGAACGGATCCTTGGTTGCAGTCTGTCTCAAGAGGATCGTAACTTCATTGAAACGAGTTTTGTTGTCCAACATGAGAGCATTTGTGTCGTCTTGGCTACGACTACCACTTTTCTGCACCAGGAAGACACAATCTTACAAATCATATCCTCACTCTCGAAAAGTGGGCACTGGGATATCTATGTGACTCATAGACTGTTATCAGTCATGCTTTCAATTCAGTCATTGGCTTCTCGCACAGTCGGTGATTCTGACGCGGCCCGATTCACTTCAGGAGAACTTACACAGTTCTTTCGCTCCATCTACAACATTATACGACCTATGGCTAAATGGTCTTGTGAACCCATCCAAACCGTTTTGCAAATCATACTTTCATCAAATCTCAATGCTGTGTGTAACATGAATCAAGAAGTAGCCGAGAACTTTGATTACGATCAAGAGATACTGGGAATGGCCAAATCAGCTGTGGAACACAATGCGTTCCAGCATCTCATCACTTTGTCCCTGTTTTCTGCAAACGATGTCACTCTCCAACATCCCTTCAGTCTGTTTTTTGGCCCAGATGCTTTCTCGCAATTTCAGGTTTCCGAAGTTGAACACGACAGCGAAGTCACAACAACATTGCTAGGCGTAGGTCAAAGAAACCTTTGTGTCTCAATTATAGTGAACCTTGCAGATCTTCTCAAAGAACTTCGCCTGACAGCCGAAGACTCGGTAGCCGCGCAAGAAGCTGCCGAAGCATCCCAATCAGAAAGAGCCTCACACTCGATAGACATGTTCTATGGCCTCGTATATACGGCATACAGTGATGGCGAAGACCTTGCACGGAAGTTCTGGGATGATAAATCGAGCAATTTGTATGGCTTCATGCTCTGGGCTTCGCATACAGAAATTCCTAGCACGGTTTATGCTTTTTTCAACATGATGCAAGCATTAACGAGAGGAGTAAGCTGTTCTAATTCAGCCATCGATTTTTTTAATCCCAAAGAAGATAAAGTCATGCGTACCGGCGAGGCTCTGCCATCACCCAGTTGCTCTTGGAGATTCATATTTGACTCATTCAGATACTATCTGAGTTTGCTAGAGCGGCGTATCGGCTCAGCCAATTTTGACGATGGATCGGAGCTAGATCCCTACAATGCCCTGGTTCTCGACGCATATCTCAAGTCGATTACGACCATATTGAGACACGCTGATGATGACAAACTAATCGTCCAATTCTACAATCAATTTGAGGCAGGCTCGATTTTGTTTCAATTCATGGGCCGTCGTCTACCAGCTGAGCTCTATACATCGATTCTCAATCTAGTTTCTGTTTTCGCTACAGTCGCAGAACTACAAAACGCTACTTGGCAAATGTTTGAATCGTGGCTTAGTGCTATCTCGACGGCAACACAATCTGCAATGCTCCCGACTGCTGGCCGACAACGTCATATCGAACACAGACCGCTCACCTGTCTCAAGATTTTCTCCTCCGTGGCGCCCAATTCCACTGCTGCACTGATAAATTGTTTGCAAGCCCTAACGACTCGTCGCGATCATGAATCTGGGTCTCTGACGTTTCCCGAATCCCTCGGAGTAAGTTTCAGGTACTCTGGTATCAGCGACTATGTGGACTTCGTATGGCAATGTCTACTTTCATCATATTCTGGCACTAGTTCTGTTGACATGATAGCACAAATCAACCTCACAACGGCGTGTACTCACTTTTTAGAAAATAGCATATCTTCTCTTGATACGGATCTGATCTATCTTTCCAGAGCAGGCTTCAAAAACATTGATCAAACGATTTCTGCGTCCTCTCTGCATAATTATTTCGTGTCGCACCCGGGATCAAGAGTACTGCAACAACTTGGTGTGGCTAAGAATCGTAATATTCTATTACATATAATCAAGGGTCACAATACAACAGATCCAGCACTTCGCAAATTGCGCTCGCCGTCCATCAACACAGCAATGCGAATATGCGCCCTTGTATTAACAAAGAGTAGTCCGTTCGAGGAATTTATCCATCCCCTGCTCCAGACAAATCTTGTCGGTCACGGCAAGCTTTCTCGAGACATCTTATCTGACACAGAATTGATGATCCATGTGTTCAGCTTGAGTGCAACCGAGAATATTGAGAGCTGTACAGCCTCGCTGGCTTTGCTGTCCTCTTGTGACAGCTTGGCCCTATTTGAGAATCGGCACATGACAATCTTGTCGTCTGCGGATCAATCAAAAAGCATTCTCATGGGCTGGAACAATATTCTAGAAGTGCAAGGCACATTACCACCGAAGAATAAAATCTCTTTTCTGCGCCTCGTTGAGTCTGACCTCGAACGTTCCACAAGAGCTAGCTTTTTCTCCATCTCGCATTTCTTGCTAGGTTTCGTGCCGGACTCGGCCGGCAGAGACTTGCACGCAGGCACTGAACCAGGACATATTGGTTCTGGAAGATCTCTGTTCCATGTTCTCCTTGGCTTTCTCAGCTCCGACCGGCTTGCCACTTCTTCGTTATACACAGATAGCACAGTCGAGCTGCGGGCTGTAGCATCGCACATTCTCTCCATACTGAGCGAAAATTATAAGACAACCACAATTATCACGCCTATACTACGAGCGAATCAATTCTTTTCCCTTCAAATGAAACAACAACCGCAGATTCATCTCGAGCAGAATATTCCGGCCTTCACGGACATATCAGAAAGTATTCTCGAGAGTCAGGTACTAGGCATATTACGACAACGCTCAAGTTTCATCCAGTATTGTGCCAAAGAGCTTTTATGGTGTCAGACTGAATCAGAACACCGTGCCATAGAAGATCGTATACGTGACCTCTTCCCTAGGAATGGAGGGCACAGATCTTCTGGGAATGTCCTTCTAGATTGGCTTGACATATTGGCAGTTTCGCTGGTTTCAGCCCCAGAAACTACATATACATGGCACTATTTTCAGCCGGAGATCTATTTGACTCTAGCTCAAGAGACACCAGCGACACCAAGCTTTCGATACACCAGACTTGCTTTGCAACTAAATCTAAAGTTCTTACTAATGACTCACGAGAATGAAAAAATCCGAACCGCGATACAGACAGAACATTCACGACTGGTAGTGTATGTGGGAGAACGTATCCATTCTGCACAGGTCAAAGCTACAGTACACCAGTGTATGGCTCGTTGGTCGGCCCTGGCAGTAATCGCTCTTGATGTGTCATCACAAAACACAAGCTCTCAACAAAACATTGCGGAAGAACTCGTCGAGGCCCTGTTCGTGCAAATGCCGGACATTCAAGCGATTGATTCTACACTTGCCAATTTAGTCTGCGAATGTCTTTCAAGCTTGATGCACTTCAACAAATTCTCAACCACTCACTACTTCGTACATTGTTTCAGGACGATAATCGGCAGTCTGCAGACGCCAGCCAGTACTCAGTCGCAACGGGAGCATCTTTATCTAGCAGGAACATATTGTTTGAAATCTATTGAGGAGCAGACAGACTCTGCAAATTTGCAATCGCAATTGATGGTGATTGCTAAATCTGGGGCTGAGAGACATCTGACCATAATATGTCAGGATGCAGCATGTCAGGACGATGTGATTAAAATCACTGCAAGTGCTTTCCTTGATTTCATGCTGAAGATGTGCGAAACACGTCAAAACCCTGTGCTGTCACAAAAGCTCGTCAAACTCAATCTATTGACACGATTTGCATATCAGTTCGAGATTTCGTTGGGTGGCAATATTCATCCTGAAGCGATAAGTCGTCAACTTGATCTGGTACTTAGACTCGCCATGACCCGAGTGGGTGCACAAGATTTGGTTAACAACAGGACTTTGTTCCCTGCACTTGCAGGAAGATTTTTGCAATTAGATGGTACGCCCTTATGACATTCGAAGACATTCGTTGTTCGCTGATGTAACGTAGATGCTGCAGATGATCCTTCGAACGCTCTCCGGCTGATGAGTGTATATGTAGCCTGTGTAGTTGCACTCGGTTTACAGATGAGTCTCGCACAATCGCTCTTAACCAATTTCCAGGATCATTGGTCAGAAAAGCTCCGTGCGCAAGCACGACGCATGATGAAAGCCAAAAACCCGAAAGCTGAGGAGTTTCATGCTCTCTTAGATCTTCTAGCACGGATGAAAGCCTGAATGAAAGAAAGAATATCTTTATATGTTAGCTTACCAAGAGACCGTCCAAGTCCTGCGATGTCTCATTAGCAGTTGAATCCTTTGGGACAACCTGAAAGCTCTTACCTTGAGCATTTGACCGATAGAGAGATCTACGTTGTGATAACAGTCAATCTTTGACTCAACTTTCACCATGTGTCTGAGTCTCTCAGATCTGGCTTGTTGGTCTACCATGGCCATGAGATTGTGATAGACTTTTTTCTCCGAACGCAAATGTGCCTCGACCGCTTGATCACTCCAAACGAAAGAGTCCTCGTAGTCCTGGCTGTGTGAATCTTTTGGGCCAGTCTGTCCCTTCCCACGGCCCGTATGTAACATTTCGACCTCATCAACAGGCCCGCGATGGTGCGGTGCTTCCACCATATCTACAGTAACAGGATCCGTTTCCATCAGCACAGAAGAGCGCATTTCTTTTACTGCATCCGGTAAATCTATGGTCTGAGTCGCGGCTGCAGGCTCTGGCGTTCCGGGATCTTCGTTCTTGTGCGCAGCTCTTGGTTCACTCGAGGTTTGCACTGACTGGAGATTGTGCTCATCATCCTGACCAAGACTGGACTGAACGACACTTGGGCCGGCATGCGTTTCACGTCTCGATCGTTTTTTGAAAAGGCCACTGAAGACGTTCTTTTTCTTCTTCTTTCCTCCATCATTTGTATCGCCTTCTTCGGTCGCAACAGAACTGTTCGTTTCCGACTGGATCGAGCCGAGAGAATTTTTGTGTTCGTGAGACCGTACCTCCTCATCAATTTCTGTATGCCAGGGCTCTTTCTGATGCGCTTCTGCCAAGAGACTAGGCTCGTTCGCCGCAACAGATGACGCAGGAGGTGATGTTGATGTGAGGTCGTCACGGTCGTCGAAGGTTTCTTCATGCTGGAGAGACCGCGCTTCTAGTGTAGTGTCGGCGGCGTTTGATACGCGCACTTCTGCGGGCATTTGCTCATCTTCCTCCGATTCTATCACTTCGTATTCGATAAATTTTGGGCTCGAGAACGTCACGGATTTTCCAGCGGCCTTGCGGCTCTTTCTCAAACCGAACTTGCTAACGGACTTTGTTTTAGTGACTGCTGTGACGTCGATCATTTGTGCTGCACCATTGTCGACATTGCGATGTTTGTTGAGTCGCGCTAAGCGTTCTGAAGGTGTTTCGATATGTTCTGCAGGTAGATAACCTACTCGTATCAATTTAAAGTTCTTCTATCGCGATCATGCACGTCAAAAGATCCGTACCAACACTATCGTCCTTGATGTTCTTCACTAGCCACCAGTACGAATTGGAGTCGTCTAGCAAGACGAGTGTGTCCCCCTTCTGCGACGTTGCCTGACCTATACATCGACATAAGTCTATGCATCTGTATTCTTCAGTTTTCGAATCACGCACCTTCCACCGTTGCCATGAAGGTGTGTAGAGCATAGACAAAGCTAAAGTTGATTTCTCCTTCGGGAATACTGGGAGAACTAGACAGCTCAGAGACGCAATCCTCCTCCTCGTCGTCTTCTTCATCGAAAAACTCATTCTCCAGTTCTGCCATGGCGCACTGCAGCGACAGAGACACGAGTTGACTTGGCGTCTGCGTGAGTGTTTGACTTCTTGTTCTTCTTGCTGCACATTTCACATGTAATTGATCGTATGCACATCGTATTTCTCTCCATACTCTTCAGACTTCCACTTCAGCGTCAACGGACAAGATGATCAATGCCTGCTGCAGCCAAAGAACACTGTCGAAGCCAGCAGGCGACGCTCGCCATAGCTCACTCGCTCGATGACGTGCCGACGTCGTCCAAGCAGACTGTCCTGCAACAGCACTGCGCATTCTGGGACAGGTCTGCATGGCCGACCTCGTCTGCTGCCTCCTAGCTGATGCTCCTCTAAGGACGAAGATGAGGTGATTTGGCCACTGGACACGTACCGGGGTTTTCGAGAGATTGGTTTCAACATCTTGCTCTCCTTTCTCGCAATTTTCATCATTCACTCTGGATTCAGCTACCCTAGTCTACTCAAGACGAGCTGGTTGCCGGACCCGCTGTTCCGTGTCTACTTGAACGGCATCAGCAGTTGCAAACACGGTTCATATTCTGGCACCTCTGATCCGCGCGGTTATTTTCAGCCCTCACAGTTCAACGCAATTTTCGACAAGTATGCTGCAACAAGCGAACAAGGGCTCACGGTGCGTGAACTCTTCACCTACTTGCGTGGTCAGAGAGTCGCAATGGATCCGTTCGGGTGGTTTGCCGCGATCTTTGAATGGTATACCACAGTTATTCTGACCTATAATCGCAAGACTGGTCTTTGCGGGAGAGAAGAGATTCGCAGAATCTACGAGTATGTGTGGTCTACCCGATAAGACATTGCCTCCTCGCTAATTATGTCTCTAGTGGTAGCTACTTCTGGCACATCAAGTCGTTTCGAGACGCCAAACGATTTGACGAATTGCCTGGCATGACGTTTGCAGACGGGATAGCATGTGCTCGACGTGGAGGACTCGCAATCTCTCAAGTGAAGTGAGGGTAAGCAGGCGATCAACAGACAGGAATAGAGGCTTTATTGCCAGAGAGACGCCATAGAATATAATTCATAGATAGAAGATAGTCCAGATGTAATAATGCAAATTGATACGGTATCCTCACAGCATCACGGATCAATGCCAAGCGCTTTCCTTCTATCAAACACCTCTGGCACAGTCTTTTCTTCCATTGAAGGAGATGCGGCTCGTGCTTTAGCTAACTCCTCATCGCGAGTTCTTGATCGTCCTCGTCTCGCTATTGTCTGATGTCTTGGCGGTGTCTGACTGCGACTACGACTATGAGCACGACCGTGACGAACTCGCCTACTCCCCTCCCGTCTTCCGCTCACTCTTCTATGACGACTGCTGCTCCTGTGTCTCGTGCGCAGTCTTCTTCTGCTACGATGCCTGGACGCAGACCGAGATGATTCACTCCGATGGCGTCTGCTACGGTCCCTTGTTCTGGACTCTGTAGACACACTTCTTCGGCGACTGTTGGGATATCTCGTTCGGGACAAAGAAGACCTGCTTCGACTCCGGCGATTGTGACTGGACGAAGTAGAAAGACTACGGGAACGTGATTGAGCACTGCTGCGTCTAAAGTCACGTCTCTCGTGGCGCCATACTTCATCTCCTAATGACTGCCTAGTGTCTCTCTCTCGAGCAAAGCGAGCATCATGATACCTGCCCGCTCGACGATCCAGCGGATTTCTTACACGCTCTTTATTCGGATCGTATGGCGTGATCTCCTTTTTGTCCTCAAACTTCTTCAGTGCAGTACCTTCCTCATAGTCTTCGCGGATACCGATAGCTGATCTTAATGTACTCATTTCCTTCTCTTTCGAGAGTGCGATCTCGTGAGATTGATATGATTTGTGAGCAGGACGTGCCGATTTCAAGTTTTGTCTCGCTTCTGCTTCGACTTGCACCTGGTATTTCGATAAAATTTCTTCCATATCCTCCTCACTCAAAGGTGGATCAGAGTCTTCCAAGAGGGTACGTCGTACGAGTAATTTGTTTTGAATCTGTCGCTTCGCTTCATGTTCCAGAATGCCCAGATCAGCTCGACGCCTCGACTCCAGCTGCGGCTCCGACCTTGCTGCAGAAGCGCTGTATGGCTCGCGACTTTTGATGGACGACAGATTTCTCGAAATATGGCCATTGGTGCCAGTACCACGGGGTGTCTGCAGCCCTATACCATTGTAACTCATGGCGAGACGGAAACAAGCAATTGAGCAAGCAAGTAAATAAAGGCAGGAATGCTATTGTTGGCGATGGGTGGCTGATGGAAATATGGCAAACACGAAAGTTTTAATGTTGGAAAGAATGAGTTCGCTACAACTGCTATGGCACGGAAGAAATTCATGATAACATCGGCAACTGCCCAAGTGACTGAAGAAGAAGAAAAAGGACAGGATGCTCACAAAACGAGACGTTCGAGCCTCCTCTCTTCTCTGCTAATGATTTGATTCTGACGTTTGAAGAAGTCAATGGTCGCACTCGTCGTCAAGAGTTGTCGCTGGATCTGGACTTTTGCTCGTTGCTCTGCCTCGACCTTGGAAGCAAAAGCAATGCGCAGCTCGTTCTCTGGTATCTGCAAAACTTTGCGACACTCTCCAGAAATACGCGCAGCATTCGAATTTGCGTAGTCCTGTGATAAGACAGCTTGCTGTACTTTGTTTGCAAGATTCTTTTGCAAGGCTTGCGGGATTTGGTAAACGACATAAGAAGAAACTCCGGCGAGAGCAACAACAACCAAAGCTCCCATCAATTTGGGCGTCCTCTCTATTCCGACCGCATTAAGGACTCTGAATGACGTGTCTACCATGGCCGACCAGCCAAGTGTCTTGCCTCCGTAAAGTAACAACGCAGCACTGAGACTGGACGTACCAACGACTGCCTCAAATTTGGCAAAGTCGACAAAGTCCAAAGGGTGTAGGTCGACAGGCAGATTGCGTTGAATAGCATCACGTTTGCGAGAAAACATGAACTGAGCGTTGAAAGGCTTAAGCTTGTACTCGTCTTTGCCGAGATGCGAAAGGCCGATACTGCGAATCACATCAACGCCGCATGAAGTGGACTTTCTGCAGGATAATTCAGATTCGATCGTGACTGAGAGTACGGCATTGAGGTATTGATCACGAAGCGCACAGGCGTGTTTGTATGCCCCGAATACACCGGGATATTCCTGCTCAACGACGAGCTCTGTCAAAGAATTCGCCGCGTCAAGAATGCGTGTCTTGGTTGAATTGTGTACCTCTTGCGTGGTAGTCTCGTTTTGTTTTGATGCTTGATCCACTGCCCGTTGACCGTCCTTGGCCATCGAGGATAATCTCCCTGAACTACTCAAGAGTTCCAGCTCGAGTTTTGCTTGTTCCTCACTTGCGATATCGCAGTTGTGGGAAGCGATGGCAGCGGAGTCCGACCAAAACTTACTAACAAAGTTCTTGGCGGGCGCAAGCTTGCTTTGAGATCGTTTGTTTAAGACAAAGTTGCGAAGCTGAATTTCAAGTTCTGCAAATGCCTGAGTACGCTCTTCCACAGATGTTTGCTCGAGCACACTATCGGCAGAGACAAAGTGAACAAGTTCTGAAGCAGAAGCGAACGTGCTTGGGGAGAGTTTAGCGATTTGCTCGAGAATAATTCTTCGACAACGATCCTTGTCCTTGATGTTATCGAACCTGTTCACCACGATAAACAGATGTGCTTTTTCGTTGGCAGCATTCCAGAGGAACTGCTTGGCTGATAAAGTAAAGTGGTTTTCTGCACTCACGACGAAAACAATCACATCAATCTCCTCTTGTCTCGCATAGACTGCCGTAGTTTGAACAGAGTCGGAATTGAGTCCCGGAGCATCGATGATGGAGATATCGACAACGCCATTGTGAAGCAAAGATTCCGTCAGAGGCCGATGGTCCTGAACGTATACTTTAAGCGCAGCGTACTTTCCGGGTTGCAGCACGGCCGTTTCCAAGTCATCATACTGCAGAGATTCGAATGTGCTTTGATCCTCACGAGTATAGGTGGCATTATGCGTAAGGGCATGTACAGCGATCAGATCATCGTTCTCACGGGCATCCAAGACTTCGCAGAACACCTCTGTGCAAGGTTGTTGGTCTATAGGGAGCACGCGCTGTCGCAATAGCGCATTACAAAAAGTACTCTTGCCAGCATTTAAATCTCCAGTCACGAGGACTTTGGAAGAAATATCCTCGACTCGGACATGCAGTTTGCTGAGATGTTTTTGTACTTTGATGAATTGTTGCTCCATGATTTCCCCGACAGCCTTGGGATTCATTGTGTGGATGATGTTCTCCTCATGAGCAGCCATCATAATTTCTGGACGGAGGATCTGTAACCTCCTATTCACCTCGGATGACAACACACCGGCGGTTTCGTCAGCTTCGCTAGACGTGGCAAGCACCTCATTTGCCTGCAATGAGGTGGAAGCTCGCTTTAGTGTTTGGCGTCTCAAGTCAGCTGAACTGATTTGTTGCTTAGACTGCTGCTCATTCACGGTCGCCGTCCGTGGATAACTTGGCCGACTTTGTTTCTGCTGAGAGAGTGGCACCTGCATGGGCCACTCGGCATTTGTTGACTGCACTTTGAAATCGCTCGCCACCTTGATGGCTTCAGAAATGGAACGAGAGATTTCATGTCTGTCATGATTGTACTTGAGCTGAGTCTCTGCAGACGCACCAAAAGAATCTCGTCGTGTTTCAAGAGGTTTTTGCACTGCTGTTTCAGGTGTCAATTGGTCCTGAGACATGGTGTCTGACCCTCCATAGGCACTATCTTGCACCAAGGAAGCAGCGCGCTGTCTCTTATTGGCATACATGAGGACTACAGCAAGTAACTGAAATCGTCTTTCAATCACGCTAAGATGAGACGGAGGAAAGTTGTGATGCATCACATTTGTTCCTTCACCGAGGAATACGAGAGCGATGGCACGTGCCTAATCCCCGCACAAGAAGCTGCTCGTCCGTTGCGTTTCATCTGCGCAGGCAAGCAGCACTCTTGCCTCTCATCTCTCCCAAGCATGTCCTCCGTCAAGGCTACGGAACAGACTCTCCTATACAAGTACTTGGGCCAGCTCGCAACCAATCCCTTGCGAACAAAGGCAATCACTAATGCCACGCTCAATGGATTGCAAGAAACACTTGCGTCCTATCTTGCCGGCGAAAAGTCCAAGAATGGCTCCTACGTGTCGGAGCGTGTGCCAAAGATGATGTTTTATGGTGAGTCACCTCTCTGAGTGACGCTTCGTTTGTTTGCTTGCTCGCTTGCTTGCTGTACACATCAAGTCTAATCTCTCAGGTGCATTCGTCTCGGCACCGCTTGGCCACTTCCTTGTGACAACGCTGCAGAACGCTTTTGCGGGAAGGACTACACCGAGAGACAGACTCTTGCAGATTATTGCAAGTAACCTCATCGTTGCTCCTATACAAAACTCAGTCTTCCTCATCTCAATGGCAATCATCGCGGGCGCTCGTACCAAGGATCAAGTGCTAAACACGCTCAAGGCTGGCTTGCCAGGTGTATGTCGCTTCCCACAACGACAGAGTGCGATTTGAATGAGACTGATGCTATGCCTAGATTATGCGACTCACCTGGATATCTTCACCCATTTGTCTCAGTATTGCGCAACGATTCTTGCCTCCAGAGGCGTGGGTGCCATTCTTCAACTTGATTAACTTCATCTTTGGAACTTGTATGTCTTTTCTCCTGCTACGCCAAAAACATCGACTGACCTCACTTACAGACATCAACACCAAGACGAAGCGCCAGTTAAGACTCAAGCGAGAGGCAGATGCACGCAAAGATCTGTAAATTTTGCATGAGCCGTGGATTTATAGATTCCCAAGAGGCAAAGTGATATTTCTGTCAAGCTGCCTTACAAGTGCATTCACCCACGATATATTACTCGCTGATCTCTGACCTTGCAGTCTGCCCTGTACCTGTCCAGCCGCTGAATCTTCACCAAAGGCCTGTAACACTGTTGCTGATAGACTTTCGAGCAAGAGGGAACCTTCCTGCTCGATCGTGTTGTTGCCGCTTTTGATTTCCAGATATGTGGTCATTTCAGAGATTTTGGTGCCGTGATACAAGACTGCAAGCGTGACGTTTCCCTAAAAGTTGGATGAGTCTTTCTTTCATTGTTGTGCCGCAACGCTTACCAAAACAATCTCGAGAGGCGAAGGATTCAGCAACTTTGAAACTGTGTGAAGTGGCAAGGGACCAGTCTTGTCTATTTTGACACTGCTCACCTCAATCATTGGACCATTCATGGCTCGCGCAACGACTGATTTGCGCAACACAACGGGATAGGCTCGTCTGCCGAGTAAAACCTGGGTCTTACCATGTACGGCTATTCGCACTGTCTCATCTTGCAGCAGCTGACTAGAAAAGAATTCAAATTCCGTCTCATTCGTGATGCGTGCCGTCTGATGACTATCGAGCACAGTCCCCGAAAAGGCAGGAATCACAAATGCTATAAAAAGTCAGATGATACCTCAAAGCGCCGCCACGGGCAGAAATCCAATACAGGCATACTCAACGTCCCGAGAAGATCGCAACGTGGCATACGTCTCTCCAATTCTTGGACTGATGGGTAATCCACTCAGTTGCCCAACAAGATGGAGGTCGAATCCGTCAACAGTTGGTGCAGACAGCGATACCTTGTCGAGCTTCAACACTGCTACAGCCATATCAGACACTCGGGGCCACATTTAGTGCTTTCAATCAGGGTCACTCACTCCGGTCTACAGCAATCTGAACAAGTGTCTGGAATTTGACATACAGGACTTAATACACGTTAGCACACAATGCACCGGCAAACTCCTGTATTACCAAGCATCACTAATATTCCGGGCAAGGTCGCCCCGACTGCAAGAAAGATGAATCTTCGGACTCTTGCGTCGATGATCGTCTTCGGGGACATGTAAATTCGATGTTGGTACAGAGAAAAGTAGTGTTTAGAATATGATATTATCACCAAGCAGCTGTATGGTGCTCACCAGTTACATATACGTGTATAACATCAAGCGAATACATGATTCACTTCATGTTTGACTTGCCAGGTCGTTTCGAATAGTTTGAGGAAATTCTGAAACCAGTTCCATAGCATCAATTTAATGAGCTCCATCAAGTCCTAGGACATGAATCATAGCTCCGCCGAGATACCCAACAGACAGTACTGTGTCCCTCAATTGAGCGACCGTCAGTGTGAAAGGCTTACTGAAGCTCTTGACGGTGGCATCTGCCCATTGCGAACCTGCTCGACCCTGTCCAACCAGTTTCAATTCCACACTAGCCTTAGTCCGAATCTCATTGACAAGATCGAGTGCTTTCTTGGCATCCGACAATAAGTGTAGCATGTTAGCCTTTCCCTTCAGTACCAGGTCATTGTCCCCAGGGTGTAGGACAACATCTCCCCACAAGTCGGCAATGGGCGTATCCTCATATTGCATCTATGCCGTGTCAACTGCAGCCCTCGCAGTATGTATGAAAACATACGGTGAAATTGCATAGCCCTAAATTGATGCTGATTGGAGTCTTAGTGTACGAAACCCGTGCAGTAATTTGGAACAGGTGCGTGTTTCCACTGAGTTTCTCAAAATTGACTGTAGCATTTTTCAGACCTTGCAACGTGATCATTTTGTCGATATTGATGGGAATGTCACGTCTGCTGTGCTAAGTCCTCCAGTCGGCAAGAACTTTGCAAAAGATACTTACCCTAGCACACGCACCTTGGTCTTTCCTGTGAACCGTTGCTGTACATTGTCTTGCAGCAGAATATCAGTCGCATAATTGGCAGTTGTGACAGGATCTATGATTGTGACATTCTGGTGTGGGATCTGTACTGTCTGTCCCTTGAACTCAGGCACCAAAATCTTGAACATTGGCTTTTGGTCAAGACTCGAGACAGTACCCTCAAATGCCCGCACGAGAGGGTTGGAAGGCATCTTGCCTAGATCTTGCGTGAGACTTACGTCTGCCGTCGTATCTGTTAGATTGGAGAATTGTAGCGAGAGAATTCGGAAGTTGTTCCTTCTCACTGTTGCCTGAACGATTGAGGCTAGCATGTTAGATCATAAACTCATGTCATATTATGGGTTGACGAACGTAGAATAGCAAGATAGAAGATGCTTAAGCACAAAGCGCAGCAGAGGAAGAGGCACAAGATGACGAGCCACCACCTTGTGTATATTAGGACTTGAAGCACAAAATTTGTCTGTCAGTGCGCACCATCTTTGGCACCAGCTCTTTCGCCACGGTTGACTGTGTATCAAGTTGTCGTCAGGCGTACAATCTCTTGTTGGTTCATCGATGACTGGTGCAACTTGGGTGCTGACTCCCTCTTCTTTCAAAGTCACATCTGCCGTATCCAGCACTGAGGCAGTGGACGTGCTCCAGATTGGTCTGAGACGAGCCTGAACAACCATGTCAGCGGGCTGACTTTGGTACCGCTCGCTCCCTTTTGGCGTTGACTGAGTATGTTGTCCTGTGTTGTCCTGGTAGCTACTCTGAACTCTTGTATATTGCCCCTGAGATGTGGTACCACATATAGTGTACACAGACACTATCCATGAGTCCCCGTGATTGCATTAGACCGGGTGCTGTACGCGACAATATCGCCTTAATGTGGTGACTCACATAGGCTGAGGGAAATTACTAGCACTGGCTATGCAGCAACACCGAAAGACTGTCTAACAACCTGGTGCACCATATGCATGATACTTTACATCCAGTAATGCTATTGTACAAATGGAGCTCCAGGCATACAAGTCATTTTGTGGAGACGACTTTATCCAGCAGGAAATGCTATGGTTGCGCCTTCTACTGAGGATCATTTGCAAGTCTGTACACGACCAAGAAACGTGCTATATCATCAGACAACACATCTGAATGGTCAACACCTCTCCCTGCTGCCGCTGCTCGCGTTTGCTGCTGGCGTAACACATCTCATTGTGGCAGCACTGCATCTCAATGGCACTGAAGCACCGAATCCAGTCCATCTGAACGACCTGCCCCCAGAAGATGCACGATTTGATGACCTCTGGCAAGATTGCGCCGAGTTACAACGTCACGGGGTTAAACTATTGATGATGCTAGGTGGTGCAGCAAAGGGTACATATGCCCTATTGGATCAATCAGCCGCATCTTTTGAGCACCAATACAAGTTGTTACGTCGCTTTCTTCAAAGGCACCAATTTGACGGCATTGACCTTGATGTGGAGGAGAAAATGTCATTGAAAGGCATTCTGCGTCTCATTGACCGACTGAGAGAAGACTTCGGGATGACTTTCATTATAAGCTTGGCACCTGTCGCTACTGCCATGTATGGTGGTCGCAATCTGTCCGGGTTCAGTTACCTAGATCTCGAAGTAAGCACATATACTCATTCCTTGTGACCGTTCATATAATCGTGGACTAAGCTTACGCAGGGTTATATTCTCTCGAAAATGTGTTTTTCAGGGAGTGCACAGCTGAAATGTTATAGAGCAACGCGGTACGCAGATCGACTTTTACAATGTCCAATTCTACAACAATCACGGTTCCCTAAGAAGCGCTGTCACATATGAAAAAATCCTCAGACAAGGGTGGCCATCACAAAAGATCGTGGTCGGCTGCTTGACAAGTTGGAAAAATGGTTATGGCTGGATCCCTTTCTCGATATTGAAGCGAGTTTGGAGTGATATGCTGGTGATGGCAGCTTCGTCAAACGCGGATGCGCTAGATGTAGAAAACTGTTTCGGCGGCATCATGGGATGGGAATACTTCAACAGCCTGCCTGCTGGCGTCCAAGCACCTTATCAGTGGTCATGTGTCGTTTCTCGTTTCCTCGGACAGTTCGCAGCATACTCACAGAATATATAGTTTGTCCTGATCACTTGCAGAGTTATACAGTAGGTAGTATAGCTAATCGTTGAATTGTCTACTCGCAATCAACCAGTCCACTAAGACAAAAGCCATTCAGACCAGCAGAATGTGTAATTATCTCGAAATTTCTATGATCTTTTGAAAATGTTTCGAGCCGCTGCGGACCTGTCCTTATTATTTCGAGCATTCAGATTCGTCATAAGACCGCTCGGTATGATCGGTACACGTTCGATGTATGCACAGCGTCATGCCCGAAACATAGGAAATTTTTGACAGCACCATGCTAGAGATAATCTCATGCTCTGCCGACGGAAGAGGTAACGACCGTAAGTCATTGACATGATGAGTCAGCCAGCATAATTGTATCTGTTCTCGCCATTTCAAAGTTTTCAACCTTCAGATTTAATGTCCCATAACTAACCATCTGAAGCAGGGTAGATGTAACGAGCATAGAATTTTCAACCATTTGTAGCACAAGGTCTATGCGTACGAACATAGTGTGTCATCTCTCGAAAGAGTCTGGAGTGTGTGCACATATATCTGAAGCATGCATAAGAAAGATATGTGCTGCAGAGCGCGGTAGTGATCTGGCAATATGAAAAGTTACACTTCTTTTTGTTGTCCCGCATAGCGGCAACAAACATAGTCCTACAATGTGTTTCCAAGCACACCTGAAGCGGCTGCTGTCAAGCGCAGTCTGTGTAAATCAGGGTGAGCTGCTAGAACAAACTGATTCATCCGGTGTTCATACTCCTTGATTGACTGTCGAGCAATCTCGAACGCTATAAGTGTGCGGCCGGGACCACCTGGCAATGCCAATCCTCGAGCACTGTGAAGCAGGGCACTGATTTGTAGCTCTGAGGTTGATCCACGTTTAGCGATAACGCCAGCTCGCCAGAGTGAGAATGATGTAAACAGTCCTGAAGATTCTTGGTGAATGAACTGATCGACTTCTGATCGCTTGTAGTAATGGTGCGGTTTACCTAGATGATGATATGTCCTGACCGGTATCGACCTTAATCGATCCGGTTCCGACGAAGGGAATATTTTTGTGAATGTGCTGAGGTACGCTAGAGAGTCTTGATCATCCAAAGAAATGATGACTTTGTCTAAGCAAGCTTTGCATATTTTCCAGCCATGAGCTTGCAACAGATCAAAAGAAAAGGTCGCTTCATCGCGTGCACAGAAGCCTCCACGTTGGCCGCAGCGCTCAGCTTTACCATTCTTCATGACACTTGCGTTACAGCCGCGCGCGAGCAGAGATTCTAGGGCGTAGCGCAGTGTGCATGAGCTCTTCTCTTTTAGAAGATACTTGATGGTCCAGTCTCCATAGGCATAGGGCGCGCCTACATCGCCAAACTCGTACTTGATTTTAGGGGTCGCACGATTCAGCCATTGTCGCAAATAAGCACGATCTAGCAGAATCTGTGCAAAACCAGGGTGCGCCTCGAGCAGAGCAAGAAGATCATGATGTGAGGTGAGCATCATCAGAATGTCCCGCCATATGTCTACAGGGTGATTCAGAGCCATGCTGTTGGGAAGGGGACTAAGAACTGGAGTGCAAGAGCAGAAAGATATTCGCCGCCGTTTGTGTGAAAGTCAAGGAAAGTGGGGGAGCTCGCGGTAGCCAAATGCCACACAAATTTGTTGCTGCCACTTGACGTTTGCTCACTTGACTTGTTCATGTAAGCTACTGCTACTGCTACGGCATGGCAGATGCTCTGAGAAGCAGACTTGCACACGAACTTGTCGTCTCGGGCGTCTACAGCGAGTTGCAACAACTGTTGCGCACAGAGCTGCTGAAGGAGGACTGGTATGCCAACGTTGAAGCTCTTGTAGCGGAACAGTTCACCCAGGCAGCCGCCCACGGAGCAACGCCAGACTTGACACGCTTAAGATTGGCGATGGAGGAGAAGGCTACACGTAAGATTTCTTGTCATTTTTGCGGAGCGCGTTGGCATGAATATTGACCATTGGCAGACATGGTCTCTCAGTCAACTCGCGACCTGATCCGGGCTGCGTCGAAACAGCACCTAGCACAGCTACTGAAGCAATGAGAAAGCGTCTCAGCAGTAAATCAAAACAGAGCATTATGTACAGTATCATCCCGCTCAAGCGTATTCATTACCACAAGTCAATCCATACGAGCCGTGAATCCCTCGACTTGTTGCGACTCAGTACAAGTTGGAGGATGATGGTCTAGAGGTCCAGGAGAAGAGCTAGCTGTAGAAATGTTGCAGGCAACAACTAATCAATGAGAAACAAGCTTTTTGTGTGGCTGCGCGCACCAACAGAATTTCCCAAACTTCAGCTTCAAAGATTCTTTCTGTAGACTTACTTTACCAGCAAATGTCTTCCCATCTGCTAGCCACTTGTTTTGCCCTCTCTTGTCTCGTCGGTTATGCTGCTGCCTTCGGAGCTGGCAACATTCCTTCCTATGGCGCACTTGAAGGCGTCGCGTTTAGACATGGAGATATTGAGGTAGGGAGAACTTTGTCTCCACGCAATAGTCTCAATCTGCTAACATGCTGGTGAAGGATATTCTGCTTCAACTGGCAATGGCTCCTGCTGGTTCAGGCACTGGCGGCTTCCTCTCCAACTTCAATCCATTATCGAGTGCTGGCAAGAAGTTCAATGCCATGGCAGTCAAACGAGTCTACTTTGGCAATTGGTTGAGGGACTACTCACAAGCTGTGGATGTTGGAACGCTGTCTAAAGGGCTTGAGGCGAAGACGATTCGACTTCTCGTATGGGTCATGGGTTTCATGGCTTTCGGTTACGCCACTGAGGAATTCGAGGTGACTGATGCGCGACTGGGTGTCTACCGGCCAGAAGAGCACATTGATAACCCAAAAGGTTACCCGAATCCCGAGGAAGCAGATGCGAGAAAGTTCGATTCTCGACTGAGAGGTCCCGTCGAGGCTGTCGAACTCCAAGTTGACCCTGAAACTGGCATGAAAAACTATATTGCCAATGAACATGGCCATTGGATGACTTCCAGCAGTTATGTCAGAAACAGTCTGCTTCGTTGCATACAATTGGGACGTGACTACAAGCAAAATGGTGGCGACGTAGCCAAGTTTGAGTCCTTGAGAGTCCTCGGTCAAGCTCTACACACGCTCGAAGATTTCTCTGCTCACTCAAACTACTGCGAACTTGCCCTCATCGAGCTTGGGCACCATGATGTCTTTCCTCAGGTTGGGACTTCAACCAATCTACGACTACAAAATGGAAAAACCGTGTATCCACTGACCACAGGAACTTTTGGAGGACTCGATTTCGTCCATTCTTTGCTCGGTGAGGCAACTGACAAAATCAGTCAAACACAAATTTCCGAGGTGACGAGTGGCCTAACCAGCAGTTCATCCCAAAGCTCCGTCCATTTGCTGTCCTCTCTGCAGCGACTGAGTGCGGGCTTGCCAGGTTTCACTCTACCCAGAGAAATCGGACAGATGGAAGCACTGTCTCGTGAAGCAGACGACGTACGCGCTTCCAGTAGCGATCGCTCCGGATACGCAAGCACCATGAATACTGATGCAGATGAGATAGCACGCACGATTTACCCAATCATGGCTTTTAGGGATCGTCTGGTGAAGGGACTGTCTGCGCTCTTCGAGAAGATACCGGGTCTGTCGGCCCTCATCGACCAAGTCACTGAGACCCTAACAGTCTGGGTACTGTCGACAATCGAACCTTTCATGAAGCCAATCGTTCAACAAGTGACCACTGGTCTTGGTGCCGGCCAGTCCTTGGTCACTTCGAAGGATGATCAATTAGCGGTGTTTGAGAACCCCCACTCGAGTGATCCAACACATTCGATGTTGGCCAAGGACCATTTCTCCTGTTATCTCAATCATCCCGCCGGGCTTATTGGGCAAGCGGTCGTCAGACATGCTGT
Source organism: Taphrina populina JCM 22190 (assembly GCA_000836195.1). NCBI lineage: Eukaryota > Fungi > Ascomycota > Taphrinomycetes > Taphrinales > Taphrinaceae > Taphrina > Taphrina populina. The sequence continues at coordinate 46,023 of DF820127.1, forward strand.
AACGCGCATAACTGCAGCATGGGCAGATCATCAAATCGACCCAAATCAACTTATTTCGGAAATTCTGGAGGTTTTCCATCATCCCGCGTTACCGAGAGGCCGCACCGGAATCCAGCATGAGATGCGATCCATAGTCGAGAATTGGGCGAATGGTCTTGGTGGCAAGAGATCGAAAGTATTCCAAGGTCTTTCGTTTGATGGAGTCAAACAGGGTCTGCATCATGAGGGCGGCAGTAGCGCTACTACTGGTGCAACAGCTGCACATACCGGATGTCAGTCAAACGCTATTGGCCGACCGGCAGTCTCGGGTCAGTATTCTCAAGGCTCAAGTGATCGGCCATCTCCCTCGTATGGCAACAGACCGTCACACAACAATGTTACGCACGCGGATCATCACTCTACATATTCACGGCCGCAACAATTCCAGTCGAGTAGTGGGAGAAATTATGAAGATCAAGATCGTCGTGGTGCCGCTTCTTCGTACTACGCATCACGAGAAACACCAGGAGGTCCCATGGACGAGCCGTATGCTGGCAGCTATGGTTACTCTGCACCACCTGAACCATCAAGCCACTATGATCAGGCGGCGTATCAATCTGAAACACCATATGAAACATCATTCTCGTCCGAGCATGGTCGTTTTTCCGCAACACGATATGATCAATCAGGCCGGTTTGACGAGGAGCAGAATCGCGCACAGCAGAATTATGGTCAGTCTGATCAGTGGGATTCAGCACAGCGATACGAGCGCCCTGACAGCAGATACGTGCGGGAGCAGCGCAGAGACGACGAGCCGTATGGCCGAGACTATTGACCTGCAAGTGACGTGAAATTGCAGAATTGTTTTGTTTGCTTCTTAGATAACACCCGAATGAGCTAAGCCACATTTCGCTCGCGAAAGTACATTTTCTTGCCCCTTCTTGCATTGCGGCTCAGATACAGATATACTTTATCGCTGCTCTATTGGCAGTCCTGCTCCCCCATTACTTTGCTGGGGCTCAGCGTCTATGTATGCCTCCATCCTACATATTTGATCTTGCTTCCTCGCTTTGCGCATCGCAACTGCTCTCGATAGCTCATCAACAAAGGGATCTTCTTGCACTTCCCGTGCTCCGCCGGAAAGGTGCTGCAGCTTAGTTTCTCATGTGGGAACAGCTTTCGACGACCAAGCCTCGTAAGTTCATCAAGCCTTTGTCAAGATTGTCGTAAATAGGGCTAACCAATGTGAAAGATATCGCATATGCCCTAATTGGCGGGTTTGTGACGATATTCTCACTCGTCTCTCTCTTCATCAAGGAAAGACTTTACATCGGTGAAGCTACGGTGGCAATGCTAGTCGGCATCATCTTTGGTCCTGTCGCCGCCGATATCTTCGATCCATATACATGGGGCAACACGGATTACATTACTTTGGAGGTGGCCAGAATCGTCATTGTGGTGCAAGTCTTTGCCGTGGGAGTCGAATTACCAAGGAAATATCTCAAAAATCATTGGAAAGGCGTTACGGTCATGTTATTGCCTGTCATGGCGAGCTCATGGTTCATCTGTGCAGGCTTCATCTATGCGCTCATACCGAAGCTGGATTTTGTCGAGAGTCTTGTAGTAGCCGCGACTTTGGCTCCGACGGACCCCGTACTTGCCTCTTCAGTCGTAGGCAAAGGCAAATTTGCCGAACGCGTGCCGGGACACATCCGAAACCTGTTATCGTGTGAGTCAGGTTGTAACGACGGCATGGCATTTCCTTTTCTCTATCTTGGATTGTACATCATCCTCGACGTAGAGGTTACAAAGACCGCCAAAGACTGGATCCTCCTTACCATCTTGTACGAATGTCTTTTTGGCATACTCTTGGGCGTTGCCATTGGTTATAGTGCCAGACAAGCTATTCGTGCTGCTGAAGAGCACAAATTGATTGACCGGGAGAGTTTTTTGGTGTTTTATTTTGTTTTGGCTCTTTTCTGCACTGGGCTGGGCACTGTTATTGGCGTTGATGATTTCCTTGTGGCTTTTGCTGCTGGTGCAGCTTTCGCATGGGACGGCTGGTTCTCTAAGAAGACTGAAGAATCTCATGTTTCGAACGTCATTGATTTGCTACTCAACATGGCATTCTTCGTCTATTTTGGAGCCATTATTCCTTGGTCTGACTTCAGTTCGCCGGATCTTAGCATCACACCATGGAGGCTCGTCGTCTTAGCTATTCTTGTATTATTATTCCGACGCATCCCGGGAGTCTTTGCGTGCTACAGAATAAACCCGGATATCAGGAATTGGCGTGAGGCCTTATTCTGCGGACATTTCGGTCCTATGGGGGTAGGTGCGCTTTTCTTTGCAATCTTAGCACGAGCAGAACTAGAAACTCATTCACAAGTACCAGCAGGAAGATTGCCTGGCGCTACAGAAGAACACGGTATCTTGATTGGTGCAATATACCCTATAGTGACATTCATGGTGCTGGCTAGCATTCTTGTACATGGCTCTTCAGTGGCTGTGTTTACTCTTGGCAAACACATCAACACCAATGTGCTACCCTCCATCTCCATGACATTCACGCGGGGCCGCGATAGTGAGGAAGGGGGTCCAAATTGGTTGCAACGTTTACCTCGACTTGAACTTGGACAGTCTATGACTTTCTCAAAGTCGAGAGAACATTCACGCTCTAGAAGTGCGGCAGGTGGTCATATAGACAAGTCAGCCATCGGAAGTGCGATTTTGCCAACAGCGACGACAAGAAGACGGAGAAACCGAAGTCGCCGCGGCAGGTCACGAAGTCCTAGCAATGACCCTGAGAAATTGCACGAAAATCGAGATGTAGGTCAAGAAGAAGAAGAGGAGGACGAGGACGATTATCGCGATCAGGATGAGATCGATGCTGCACGAGAATACCAAGAACGAGAGGATGAGGACCGTGGGCCAGGTGATCCGCACTACCACGAGGAGGGTCAGCAAGTATTCCGGGAAGGCAATCAGTTCATTGTGGAAGATGATCTTGGAGAAGTTATTCGTGTTGTAAGCGACCCTGCTAAGCTCAGTCAAGGTGCAGCACACAATTTGCTTGACAAGGAGGATGGATTGGATGAGATGCCAAATGAGGAACGCGAGAAAGCTGTCAAAGACCCAACCCACCCGAAGCATTCAAAACTACAAGAATTTTCTGTCGGCTTGGAAGGTGTTCATGAAAAGCGAGATGGCAAGGAGCATGGCAGTTCAAGCAGAGCTTCCTCAAGTACAGATGACAAAACTCTGACGCAAGACACTAGTCCCGAGACAGAGACAGAGGGAGGACAAGACGGGACTGACCAAGTCCGGATGAGACATAGCCGCCCGAACGCGAGCAAGAAGGAGAGTAGCTCTTCTGATGAAGATGACGAAGAAGAGACCGCCGCAGAACGCCGCCGACGCTTACACGCCCTCGGTGTGTCTGATAGGCGAGGTCGTCCATCAGAGAAAGAGCGTGGAAGGAAGAAGGGGAAATATGTCAAATCAGTCGACCAGGGCGAGGACGACGATGCCGAGACGCCCGCGGAGCGCAAACGTCGTCTGCAGGCACTGGGGCATTCAGTCGAGAGTATTCCCACGGACTCTTCTTCTAGTTCGCGTTCCAGCGAGGAAGGGTCTTTGGCCGCTCAAGAAACAGCCAGGACGGAGAAACCGTCGCGGATTACCTTCCACTCGTCTGTTGATCAAAGGCCTGTTCAGCGAGAACCCGTCATCTCGTCGCCAGAACCTGCGTTCCTTGCTCGTGGTCGTTATGGCAATTCTTTGCAAGTGCCGACTTCCACCAGCCATGCTCAATCGAGCCGAAGTACTTCCCGAGGGAGGTCCATTGTTTGGGCAGACCACTCCACCCGCGAGTAATTCTCGAGGATCCCAGCTAGCCAAGCGAGCAGGTCAGGTCTTAGCTTCTTGTACAATATGGTTCATTTCACGCTTGATGTACTTTTGATCACCTTTTTGCAGCCGCGCCAGATCTTGGAGGAGCTCTTACTGATTACGTGTCTTCAGATTTGGCGCAATCATCCCCGTCATGCTTCTTCGCAATTTCCCTCCTGACTTGACTCGCCCGTTCCATCTTGTTACCATGAGTCAAGACGAGAAGAAAGTGCCCGTGATGCCTAAGGCTGGTATGTCAAAACTTCTCGCCCATAAAGCTTAATCAGCGCGCTAATGTCCTCGCAGAACCAGAGTCAGAAAGCGATAAGACCGCCACTGCGATCTTGAGAAAGAAGAGCAAGCCAAACTCTTTAGTTGTGGATGATGCTACAAACGATGACAATAGTGTCATTACCATGAGCAACAACACCATGGAAACTCTCAATATCTTCAGAGGTGACAACGTAATCGTCAAAGGAAAGAAGAGAAAAGACACTGTCCTCGTCGCTTTGGTAAGCTTCAATTGAATATTTCATATCTAGATGGGGACTGACACGATAGGCTGATGATGACATGGAAGACGGTATGGCTCGGATCAACAGAGTCGTTAGACACAATTTGCGTGTCAAGCTTGGAGATGTTATTGTTATTCATCCTGCGGAAGATATACCATATGCGAAACGAATCGAAGTTGCACCGCTATCAGACACCGTGGAGGGCATAACCGGTAATCTGTTTGACGTCTTCCTCAAGCCATACTTCTTCGAGGCCTACAGACCCCTGCGCAAGGGTGACCTATTCACTTGTCGCGGTGGCATGCGACAGGTCGAATTCAAGTGCGTTGAGGTAGACCCCGGTGAATACGGTATCGTCTCATCAGAAACCGTCATTCACTGTGAAGGTGATCCATTAGACAGAGAAGACGAAGAAGCAGGCTTGGCAGAGGTCGGATATGATGACCTTGGCGGTTGTCGTAAACAGCTTGCACAGGTCCGCGAGCTCGTCGAACTACCTCTACGACATCCACAGCTTTTCAAGACTCTTGGTGTTAAGGCTCCTCGTGGTATCTTGATGTTCGGGCCGCCAGGAACCGGAAAGACTTTGATGGCACGGGCAGTTGCAAATGAGACTGGCGCCTTCTTTTTCCTCATCAACGGGCCCGAAATCATGTCCAAAATGGCTGGTGAGTCTGAGTCAAATTTGCGCAAAGCTTTTGAAGAAGCAGAAAAAAATTCGCCTGCTATCATATTCATTGACGAGATTGACTCTATCGCTCCTAAGCGTGATAAAACCAATGGCGAGGTCGAGCGAAGAGTCGTTTCGCAACTTTTGACGCTCATGGACGGAATGAAAGCTAGGTCCAATGTTGTGGTGATGGCTGCCACTAACAGACCCAACTCGATTGATCCAGCCCTACGTCGATTTGGCCGATTCGACCGTGAAGTCGATGTCGGTATCCCGGATCCAACCGGTCGTCTCGAGATTCTTCGCATTCATACCAAGAACATGAAGCTTGGAGATGATGTTGACTTGGAGCAAATCGCTGCGGAAACTCACGGATACGTGGGATCTGATATCGCTTCTCTGTGTTCAGAAGCTGCCATGCAACAAATTCGCGAGAAGATGGATCTGATCGATCTGGATGAGGACACCATTGATGCAGAAGTTCTCGATTCTTTGGGTGTCACGATGGAGAATTTCAGGTTTGCTTTGGGCACGTCTAATCCATCTGCGCTGCGAGAGACCGTTGTGGAGATACCGAACATCAAGTGGGACGACATTGGTGGCTTGGAAAAGGTCAAGATCGAACTGCAAGAGACTGTTCAATATCCAGTCGAGCATCCAGACAAGTTTCTCAAATTTGGCATGTCACCTTCGAAAGGTGTCCTATTTTATGGACCACCAGGAACAGGTAAAACGCTTCTTGCAAAAGCGATCGCCAATGAATGCGCAGCCAATTTCATATCTGTCAAAGGACCAGAACTCCTCTCGATGTGGTTTGGAGAATCCGAGGCTGGCGTGAGAGATATCTTTGACAAGGCTAGAGCTGCAGCTCCTTGCGTGGTTTTCCTGGATGAGTTGGACTCTATTGCCCGCAGTCGAGGTGGCGGCGGAGGAGACGCTGGTGGAGCTTCTGATCGAGTTGTCAATCAGCTGCTGACTGAAATGGACGGTATGGGCTCCAAGAAGAATGTTTTCATCATCGGTGCCACGAATCGACCAGACGTGATCGATCCAGCACTCATGCGACCTGGTCGTCTCGATCAGTTGATCTATGTGCCTTTGCCAGATGAAGACTCTCGTCTGTCCATCCTCAAAGCGCAACTGCGTAAAACGCCCGTCGCTAATGATGTTGATCTCGGTTACATTGCCAAACACACGCACGGGTTCTCTGGGGCTGACATGTCTTATATTGTTCAGAGAGCTGTCAAGCTCGCTATCAAGGATTCCATAGCTGCCGAGGTAAAAGCGGCAAAGGAAGGGAATGACTCAATGGACGTGGATGAGAATGCCGAAGTCACTAGGGAGTATTTCGAGGAAGCCATGCGGTCTGCACGACGATCTGTTTCAGATTCGGATATTCGTCGCTACGAAATGTTTGCGACACAACTCAAGAACCAGGCGCCTGGCAATAGTGGGTTCAGATTCCCGTCGGCAGATGAGGCTGCAAATCCTACAGGCATCGCACCACAATTTGGTGCTGATGGCGAGGATGATTTGTACTCGTGATATTCGAGAAAAACATTAATGACCTCCATAGCATTGAAGACGTTGATAGACTCTTCTGATGAAAATATTTAGTCAGCTTGAATACTAATCTTTGCCGACTCTAAAAGGTTGCTCGTGTCGTGTTACATATCTACGTGCACTTACAATGATCTCGAGCACAGCAGAGCCTATTGCACTAAATGAGTAATCCAAGACTGAACATGTTGAGCTACAAATGCATTTCATGTCCTTTTTATTCCTGTCGGATTACAGCGAATGAAAAAACCGCCAATCTCTCACACACACACAATCATATATGCTTAGGCTAGATGCCTTCTTGGTCTGTGTATGGTGTTCACATAATTCGCTTTATAGCCAGTCTTCATAATGATCAGACAGTTATCACTCTGGCCAGATTGCATCTTGTTATAGGTATCTACACACACCCACATTCTGTACATTCCTCCCTAATCGCAAGTCTAACACCTCTACCATTGTTGTGCACATCATTTGGCATCAATGTGTGTTGGAATGCCTGCTCCTTGTGCTGAGACTTGCTCGCCCATACGTGCGTCAAATGCAGACACACGAGCAATCCATTTGGCTTGTATAGATGCCAGCATCTCTCTACGTCGCAGCAGATCACGCTCCAAAATTGAAATCCGGCCATGGTCTTTATCAGATTCCTTGATTTTGGTGATCTTATTTTCTATCTGAGCTATGCGATAGCTTGATCGAGTACAAATTTTCAGGTAGAAATTAACGGCAACCTTTCGTGAATACTTGTAGAGTTTGCTGGCTTGAAAATTGGGCGTCTTGAGTTGGGGATTACCTTGCACCGAATTGAACATCCTGTCTACTATATCGTAGATTTCATCGTGATTCTTGCTCCGAGCCAAGGCGTGCATACCAAGCTGGTGATACATACTGACTGATGGACGGCATTGGTATTCTTCAGTAGCCATGGCAAAAAGTTCAGTGCAGTATTCGTTAGAGGCAAAGCCTTTGTGCGAGGCAGCATTCGCCACGGCCCACTTCATGAGTTGTGCCCAGACTGCTGCTGTGATGTGTAATTTGTACGTACGCGCCATCAACCTTACTGCGGTAGTCGCGAGTTCACACTGGCCGTTGACGCCGTACGAAATGGCGAGAGCCTTAAGAGTCTCTTGTGTTGGATAGAGTACATCACCAGGACTTATTCTTGGTGACGTGGGAGATACTTCGGCAGCTTCATCCATGTCTATCTCTTCCTCGTCATACTCGTCCATTACTCCCTGATTCGACTTGGCGTGAAAGACAGGCTCAGGCAGATGCAAACCCCAAGTTTGTAGCACTAACGATCGCATTGCAGAAAAGTTGGAACTGCGGCCGAGCCCAAGCAGCAACAACTCAATCGTCATTGCATTGGGTTGGACGTTTTGTCGTAGCATTTGTCGATATAACTTGACGACATGCTGTACTTTGCGCTGTGCCTCATCCAGCCGTTCCTCGCGCTTCGACTGTATTTCTTCATCTTCGTCTGTTCTTCGCAGTCGAGCATGAGCAAAAAGTGAGGGCTGCGTACAGGAGGAAGCAATATAAGAATTGTAACAATAGACATCGGGTTGTATGCCAGCATTCTCCATGTCAGCCCAAGTTTTGTCGGATATTTTGCACTTGCTGTTGTACATTTTACTGAGTCTTCCTTGTTCAAGTAGTAAGAACCAGATAGAAGGAGTCAGGACCCGCTTGAAGCCCTTCAACCAAGTCCTGCAAAAATTCATTCGCTCTTGGTAAAGTTTTTGCGGCTCTTTCGCTGTCGGCGTTTCAAACGCATTCAACGGCCGGAAGGCTCGCAGAACATGTTCTACCTGCACATTAGTCAGTGTGTGACTCAGTCCAGCCGCCTCCAGATTCTTGATTTCGCGCATGATTCCGACCTGTGAACGCTTTTCCACGAAGTGGAAAAGTCTTGAAAGCTGGTTGTTTTCGGCATCATGGCGCACAAGTGAAACGGCTTTATGTCTCTTGTTTTGAACCATTAATTTGGCCATAAAACCGGCAACAGGCCCTTGTCGAGGCTGTTCCGCACATTGCGGGATATTGCTGTGATTCCGCCTGAGATGGCCATAGGCTCTGACCTCTACCAAGCAAGCACTGCAGTACAGCGACAATGCGGAGCAACGTCTATTCATGAAGAATTTGCTCCGCTCTTGCCATGATTACACGACTCTATGTCTTCGCGATAAGCAAAGCCGGTGAATTTTCATTTTTTTGTTGTTGAGATGGAGTCTCCAGGATTCGTAATACGAAACATACGATGAGCTATGAGTCACTGAAAAGGCGAAGAAGACACCAGATGCAGCACTCTGGTGCACGATGATGGAAGATATCGTCTGTGAGAGATTCGAGATGTTGATACCACGCTCTGAACCGCTCAACGATAGCGGCATTTGAATTATTTGAGGTTGACTTGATCGATAATGAACAACTCAACCCGAGTCATTCCTGCGTCGACTGCGTGCGCGACAGGCCTCTTAACGATACAAGGGCCTTTTTCTCTCTTCAACGCGGATTTGCAAGCTTTGTCAAGTCACAATTTGACAGGTCCTACTGTTCTCAATGGCTGCGTATTACAATCAATCGCCACAAATGTTACCTTCTCAAGCAACATGCTAAACTCTGCTCTGTCAACAACTCAACCTTTCTGGGCCTCAGTCAACCCTCTGATATTTGCAATCGCTGTTTCGATTACTCTCAGTTATGTGCTGTTCCTCATCTCGATCATGGCTAAGACGAAACGCCCGTGGCTACAACGATGCGCCGCTCTCAGTGCTTGTGTCCCCCTAACCCTTGCAGCAGACCTGATGTGGTTGGAACTTGAGAAGGAACAAAACATGACGTTCCGATACGATCCAAATAAGGTCAGGGACGTACGTGCAAACACGGCGCTCAAGGTAGAACAAAAAGGCGAATGTTACGTCATCTTGGTCTGTGCTGACTATACAGGTGTTGCGGCTGATCTCGAATGCTCTTCTGTGGCTTGCACAGGTACAGGTCTTGATCAGATTGTTCCCCAGGCATCGTGATAAGATCATCATCAAATGGACTGGCTTATGCTTGATTATTACTCAAACAACCTTCGCTGTGCTGAACGACTTCTTCCACCCGTCACCTTTCAATCCAACATCGACAAGCGAGCTTGTCCCTGCGATTCCCGTCCTTTCATATTTGTTTCACATCGCATTGGGTGTCCTTTACGCAGTCTGCGTCATCTTCTATTCTGTCACAAGTGGTCGCTGGCGATATGCTTATAGTATTCGGAACCTGCTCAATGCCTCGGCCTCTTTGATCTCAATTGCATGTCCAATTATTTTCTTCTGTCTTGATATCTGGGATGAGCAAATTGATGGTTGGGGGGATTATGCACGTTTGGTCAGTAATGTCGCAGCTTCGGTCATTGTCTGGGATTGGGTAGATGAAATCGAGATCTGTATTCACAAGACTTCTAATAGCGGTGTGCTCGGGCGAGAGGTGTTTGAAGATGAGATGGACGATACCAAGCCAGGTAAATCCAGGAAGAAGGACCTCGGACATAAGCAACGCAAGTTTATGCCGCGTACCTGGACTGCTCGTGTGGGAACTGCTTCAGAAAGTATCCCAGGCGATGGACAGATTGAGCTGCCTGTGATTCGTTACCCGATTGTGCGCTCAGGTCCTCAGCCACAGTCGCTTTCTACCAGCCCCGGACTCTCAGCACGACCACACAATGCCCCATCCAGCAGTGCTGGAACAACTTCCACCGCAAGATCGTATCGGCCAAATGCAGTCCTTCCTGACGGGTCTAGGGTTCCGATCGGTGAGTCTACCACATCTCATTCTTTGCGGCCTGGTAGCCAGTCGAATTCCTCTCGTGCTTTTTCCGAAATTGCCTCGACTTCACCTGCTGATGATGCTATTTCATCTGCCATACAGGAGCTTGTAACATTGCCGTCGCTCCAATCATGCCCACAAAGAGGGTTCTCGTCTGGTGATTATTGGCCTGATGTGAAGGAAGGTGACTGACCGAATCATGGTTGCTTATGGATCGTTCTATTCACTATGCTGCAGAGTCGTGGCTCTCGAAACGACATTAGAAAAAGGGTACATCACCACTGTAGCCAGGTGTCACATCTATGCCACTGAGTGCTCGGTCATGAATTGGCTCTCAATTCAGCGTACATGATCTGGTTATAAATCAGAGCGATCCTTCGAGCTGCAGCATCGTCAGTCTGCTGCACGCGAATATTACACTTCAAGATTTCGGAATTAGACATAATAATAGGGGTGATGGTAATTGGGGTTTGCGATTTGTCGTACTTGGCATGCTTTATCGCCAACGATACTGTTTTGCCACCACAAGAAGGAGAGTTGATTTCTTTCTGCGATCGCAATTGCCAACGAGTCCTGACTGGGACAACTCGCAATGTCTCTGGCTTTACCTTTGCTGTCAAGCTATCTAACACGTCATAGCACTAAGCAATTTCCGCAATATGTGTCCTGAATATGTAATCAGTAGCGACCATTATATACATTGTGGAACATCCTAGATAAAGATTTACACGCTACGAGCTAGAAACGTATCGCCATCGCGCCAGGGCTCATCTAACTGGATGTCTTGTTCTTACATATATTTGGGATGGAATGCCACCATAGTAAGTAATAAGATACAGTTGACTCATGTACTTTGTTGACCTGCTCTGTTCTAAGATATTCTCGTGTAGATCTTCAATGGATTTCAGTTGACACTTCATACTGAAATTTGTGTCATCTGGAAACTGGGGTGGACCATCTTTTGGTAAATGAAGCAATAATCTATGGACCAGGTCGAGAATCTGATGACAGTTTTCTCAATATTTTGGTTTCGTAGGCTTCTTCTACAGATTTTTGCGAGGAATCCATATGTCTACGAAATGAATATATTCCTGCTTCCAATCTTCGACACATAGCCACCAACGTTGACATGCCAGAAGAGTTTGTAAATGGTTTGTTTTTGGCCTTTCTGCCGGAATCCCGGTCAGCATTTCGCCACAGTTTCCAGAGTGTTTTCAGTGACTTTTATAGAAACAAGCACGTCGCAGCATTGCGCAATAGTACTTTGATTCGATTGTTGGATGTATTTTTCTTCGACATACTTAATGATGTCCGAGGCATACATCAACTATCTAGTTCGCATAAGTGTTGTGCAAGAATCCCCTTGACTTTTGACTAGACTACTGCAGTCCTTGCGCGTGGGTGATCTACAACAATCTCTCTCAACTAGCCTGCGACACAATCTGTCTGCGTCAAGACGGAGCTTCCGTGCTGCCGCTAATCATGAGTACTGCAATTTTTTCGAGAGACATTGACAAGATTCAGACACGGCTGCCATAGTCCACAGCCTGGCAAATCGCGTCTCTCTCCTGGTGTTTTTTGATGAGCAACATCCAGCAGGCAAATTGCACGACTGACTGGTCGGCTCACCTTGCACGGAAAATAGCGGTCAATGAATCTTCCACCAGATGTTATTGAGAACTTGCTTACCCGCTCCTCTGTGCTCATCCTGCAGTCTCGTGAATATGAAAGCGGCGAAAAATCAGCGTTATACACTCTCAATAGACTGTCAGAATCTTATCTGGTTTCTCTCATAAATCGAACCTTATCTTTTGCCAAGACGAATAAAAGGTCCAAGGTAAATTATGATGATGTTGAACTGTCCCTATTCATGGCATCTATACACACGGGTTCTCTAGAAGATGAGGTGAGACGTCTCAATGATAACGACTCTCGAATACAAGATGTTGGGATGAAAATCAGTACTGAAAAAGTGGCACGCGGGTTCGAATCGGTTGACAAACGTACACAAAATCACTTACTGGGTCCGGAGCTGAATGGACGCGCAGGCGGGATTCCTGATTATATGGAGCGCAACATGGTAGCTTTGCCTGCTCTTCCTCCATTGTACACTCACAAGCGTACGCCGTTGTTCAGCGATCGTGCACTAGATGGCTTAGCGATGCGCGACGGCGTCACCCGAGAGAGCGTGCTTGTCGAGGACTCCTTACGAAGGCTTATCGAAATCGAAGAGTCCTATTCTGATCATGCACAAGCGCAAGCACTGAATGATGATCCTGATGACGGTATGGGACCAGGAGAGGGTCACATCACGGACGTTATGAAGAGTGTTTCTGAGCAGGAAAGGAAACGCCGGGAACGAACGGCATTCTTTAGTCAAGTTTGGCAAGAAATGAATTATGGACCATTCCTTACTGGCCGAGCAGTAAATTGCGAAAGTACGCATGCAAATTCAAATTCAAATGTTCCTGTGACGTTCACACCAGCGTAGTGACGCTTCAACATAATGCCGTCCTCGGCACATTCTGAGAGCAGACTAAGATGCGTAGAAATGCCTATCGATATCTCGTCGAAGCTAAGCACTCAGATCCACACAACAAGCACTTAGGTTGGGTTTGCTCGATTATCGCAAGCAATAGTGTGTCTATAAGACAATATTGAGTCTTTTATGGATGCTTCCTCCTCACATTCCTGGTTCTTTTCGTATGTAGTCATGATAAGTAACATCTCTGTATATATTTGCCATCAACTTGCGCAGAGACGAGAATATCTTGCCACAAGCCTGACTATTTCCTCACTACTAGAATGTGTGAACAGACTGCTACGTCCTTAAGTCACTACTTGTATGTACGGCTGCGCTGCTGCAGCGACAAATCAAATGCGCGTTTAGCTCGGATAACAATGATCGCACGTTACGAATATACGAGCGTTGCTTCCACCTTCCAACGTACCCTGAGACAAAGCGCAGCTTCAAAATAGCTTCAGGTTATAAAGAAACAATAGCCCGCTTTTGTCAGACCGCTGTGGTATCAATCCGAATGAATGCCAAGAAAGATATGGTCAAATCGTATGCGCAAGCAAAGCTTTGATTCCTGGTCTCATATGTTTCATCGCGCTGCTACAAGCGCCGCACCACTGCCGCAAACCAGGCCACAGTCCACCGTCGATCGAGCGACCAAGTCTGCACAATCCTTTCATGAACTTGACAAAGCAAAGATGCCGCTTCTGGCGCTGAAGAGTCCATCTCGCATAAATATTATCAAGTCGACTATTGCGGACAAGGATAATTCGAGTTCAAGTCTAGACCACACGTCTGGGCACAAGCTATTGGATGCTATTATGGATGATTCGATTTATCGATATGAAGTCCCCAAAGTTATTAAAGCAGATCCCGGGGCCGTGTACTTTGATGAGAATGACTTTGATGACGATCTAGAAATGAGTTTCGACACCGTCGCTGAACCTCCTCGAAATCACGCTAATGCTAGCAGTCCAGCGTTCAGCTGGTCAGCATCATCGCACCTCGAAAACACCCCTAACAAAGCCGAATCGATGTCCTCCACGAATATTGACACTATCGATTTAAAAGGGCATACAAGCAGAGTTGAGCTGCGCTATCAAGGCTCTGTACAGCACGGAAAACCCATGGCTTCACGAAGAGCACGGACACTGCCATGGGCGAAAAGCACACCGGCAAAAATTGCAGAATCACAACACGTTACGCAGAGGCACCTCACATCCAGCAGTGCAGCCATTCGAGAGGACGAGCCGGATCTAGATTCATCTTCGAACTTCTCTAAGCGCGATATCTTTAGTATAACGGGAAACGATATAAAATCAGCAATAAAGCTTCGTGGGAAAAAACGAGGAGTTGATGAAGTCGCCATGTCGGCTTCAAACACACCTCTCTCAAAACCAGCCGCAGGTTCAGACGTCGCTAAGGTGTTCCTTTCAGCAGAACAACGTGGGGTGATAGAGATGTTAAAAACGGGTAAAAGTGTTTTCTTCACCGGAAGTGCTGGTACAGGCAAGTCTGTTCTATTGCGAACTGCTATTCAAGAACTCAGAGTGAAACATAAACAGCTGGAGAAAGTTGCCGTGACCGCCTCAACAGGCTTGGCAGCATGCAACATTGGAGGTATAACACTCCATTCTTTTGCAGGTGTAGGACTTGGTCGTGATCCCGTGGCGGAGATGGTGAAGAAAGTGAAGAAGAATAAGAAGAACATCATGAGATGGACGAAGACAAAGGTTCTCATAATCGATGAGATATCGATGGTCGATGCAGACTTCTACGATAAGCTTGAAGCTGTCGCCCGCAGCATACGTGGTAATGAGAAGCCTTGGGGAGGAATACAAATTGTGGCAACGGGTGATTTCTTTCAATTGCCGCCAGTGCCTGATCAGGGCAAAATGGCAAAATTTGCGTTTGAATCCAAGCAGTGGAAAGCTCTAGATGCCACCATTCAACTTACTACTGTTTTCAGGCAGAAAGATGAGGAGTTTGTTCAGATGCTTAATCAGATGCGGACGGGTCTCCTGACTGAAAAGACGATTCGAAATTTTAGAGCACTACAACGACCCTTGACACACGATGATGGAATCATTCCAACTGAATTATTTCCTACGAGATCTGAGGTGGATACCGCAAATGCTGCACGAATGAGACATCTGCCAGGGAAAGTGTACACGTTTGACGCTGAGGATTCTGGCTCGGTGACAGATCTGACTCAACGAGCAAAACTGCTCGCGCATTGCATGGCTCCCCAACGCCTTGATTTGAAGGTAGGTGCGCAGGTTATGCTGATCAAGAATCGTGATGAAAGCCTTGTCAATGGTTCTCTTGGAGTTGTTGTCGGCTTCATGAATGAAAAAACATACACGTATGCGACAGAAGATGGAGAAGCTGATCTTGAGGAGGTGTTGCTGAGAGACAGCCCTTGGACTGACGCCGAATTTGCAAGTATGGACGTGAATCCTGCGGGGAGGAGGAAGTTCCAGAAGTTAGTAGATTTACAGCTGGCTGCTGCTGGTCAACGAATGTGGCCTATTGTCAGATTCAAAAGCCCCGGCGGAGGGCAAGACATGACACAGCTAATGTCTCCCGAGTCGTGGAAGATTGAGCAACCGAATGGCGATGTGCAGGCTTGTCGAAAGCAGGTCCCCCTGATTTTGGCTTACGCTATCTCGATTCACAAAGCACAAGGGCAAACGATAGAGCGAGTCAAAGTAGATCTGGGGAAAGTCTTTGAGAAAGGACAAGCATATGTTGCACTTTCCCGGGCTGTTTCGAAGGAAGGGTTACAGATTCTGCGTTTTGATGTCAAGCGCGTCATGGCGCATCCCAAAGTAGCTGCTTTCTACAGAGAGTTGGTGAGTGCTTCCGCGGCTATTGAAGACCACAACGCTACAGGCGCCAGAGCAGTAAGTCCAATAAAGAACGAGGTTGACTCATTTTCACCTGAAACTATGACCACTCAACAGGTTTTCAGTCAGGCGAAGCGAAATCCTGTTGAGGCTTATGTATCGACGTCGAAGGGCAAACCAGGCAGAATGGCTATCCCTTGAGAAAATGCTGCCCTACATAGTGGGCATGATATGTGCACATATTTTGTTCAATACACCATGGTTTAAGCGTAGGCATAGAACATGAACTGATCAACTTTACGTGATGGTCACTTGCAGCCGATTATGAAAAGTCCAAGTTTGATGTTAATTAAGCGTCTGGAGGTAAGATAAGCGCCAAATGTCATGTGAGATTTCCACTGCGCTCACGTGCAAGAACCGCGAACAGTCTTCTCCCATATCACCTCCGCTAAGCTATCGGTTGCCTTGACCCAGCTATTGTGCTCTAGTACACATATCGCTGCGAGTGTTGGTCTCTGCTCACGTCTTCAAAGCGAGCGGCAATGTACACTCGTTCCGTTTTTCGGTTACAACAACGAACAGTACACCTTGCCCAATCAGTCAGATTCAACACGACCAGAGCAGCAAATGACTTACCACGAGTCTCAGGTGCAAATCCAAGCACTGGATCTCGTGATAAACAGAAGAGCAGTTTCCTTCGAAAAACGTGGCGTGTAACCTACATTAGTGCAATCGTTGCCACTACTTGGTTCACGTATACGGTTTATCAGAATCGACATCCTGGTCCTCAACCACAGCAAGACCCAAACAAGAAAACTCTTGTAATCCTCGGCTCTGGGTGGGGATCTTGCGCAATCTTGAAGCAGATCAATGCAGAGGATTACAACGTCATTATGGTCTCGCCGAGGAATTATTTTCTGTTTACTCGTATGTTTCACAAACAGAATTGTATCCACAATCGCTAATTAACTTATAGCTCTACTGCCCAGCACAACGACTGGAACTATCGAACTCAGATCTATCATGGAACCTATAAGGCACATGACGCGTCATAAAAAGGCTGCGGTCCAGACATACGAAGCAGATTGTACTCAAATTGATCCTGATAGCAAAACCATCACAATCGTAGATAACACTGAACTTAAGGGCGCAGCGACCGAAACAACGCTCACTTATGATTACTTGGTCATTGGTGTGGGAGCTGAAAACCAGACCTTTGGCATAAAAGGTGTCAAGGAGAATGCTTGCTTTCTGAAAGAGACCTGGGATGCTCAGAAGATTCGTACAAAAATAATGGACTGTATAGAAACTGCGCAATTCAAAACGCAGTCAGAGGAAGAGAAGAAACGACTGCTCCACATGGTGGTCGTCGGCGGTGGTCCCACTGGTATCGAATTTGCTGCTGAGCTGCGCGATTTCTTTAGTGAAGATTTATTGGATTGGTATCCGGAAATACAGGACAAGTTCAAAGTGACTTTAGTAGAGGCTCTACCAACTGTTCTTCCATCATTCTCCCAACAGTTGATTGGGTACACCGAATCGAATTTCAAAAAACAAGATATAACAATTCACACAAAGACTATGGTGAAGGAGGTTACCGATAATAGCATCACTTGCGAGGTGACCAAGCCAGATGGCAGCAAGATGACTGAGATCGTGCCGTATGGATTACTGGTATGGGCAACGGGAAATACCCCACGACCCCTCGTTAAACAGATGATGGGTAATATTCCAGCTCAGAAGAATTCACGACGAGGTTTGGCTGTCAATGACTTTATGGTTGTTGAAGGCACTGAGAACATCTGGGCACTTGGTGATTGCACCGCAACAAAATATGCTCCCACCGCGCAAGCTGCATCACAGCAAGGATCTTACCTTGCGGGTTTGTTCAACAACATGGCAAGATCAGAGCAACTTGAGAGAGAAGTCAATTATTTATATGACCGTTTGAAGCAATCTAGCACTCTTTCAGAAGAAGAACGTTCTCAGCTTAAAAAGGCGCATGACATGAAAACTCGATCTTTAAATGCCATAAAGGCCACACCGTTCGAGTATTCTCACCAAGGGTCCCTCGCCTACATTGGCAAAGGGGACGCAATCGCTGACCTCCATATTCCGTTCTTCAATGGCTCCTTCGCGTCCGGTGGTGCTGCTACTTACTTGTTTTGGAGGGCGGCTTATGTGTCTCAAGTATTCAGTCTGAGAAATCGTGGGCTTATCGTTTTCGATTACATCAAAACGAAGTTATTCGGACGTGATATATCCAGATCATAGGAATGTAACGTCAGAAGTCCTGCTCACAGCGCTCTAAGCCTTTCGAAGTTCAGTGGTTATTCATGGTTCTTTATTGATTTTTTTGTTGTATACTTCGTGATTGTGGCACTTATGACTCGTGGTTGAGAATATGCTCAGCAGAATTTCTTCTCGCTGTTGTTCAAGAAGGGCAATCTTGATCTAGTGCTCGTGCAATTTAAACATTTTTGGCAGTGCTGTGTTGTCTTATTACCTGAGTGAGGGAAGTGTCCTGCAATCCGATGCAAAGCTGTATCATCCGTACACATTCATAATCATTATTGCGTACTCGAAACGGAAGACGATCCGCCAAGCCACATGTACTCATCAGTGGCCAGGTCTGATCCTGTTGTGCCTATGTTATGAGACGTATGAGCGGCCGCTGAATTCTTCTCAGCTTACGGCTAAAATTCAGGGACTCTACTTGGTAAAAAGTGTTTAGTGCCATCTCAATTTCTGCAAGTCATTAATTTGTGAGGAATGACCAGCATTGATGCCGCCATTCTAGAAGCGCTGCAGTGCGATCAGCATTCGGGGGTCACTTTCCAACCACTGGGTTCAGGGTTCAGTCATGTTGGAAAGCTAGTCTGTCCGTCCGGATCCGTGTACTTTTTGAAATCTTCCAAAGACCGAAACATGATCCATGGTGAATCGGAAAGCTACAAAGCAATCAATGCCGCAGTGCCTGGGTTTTGTCCTGCTGTCGTCGCTACTGGCGTGACTTTTATCGGGGAAAACTTCCTCATCACAGAGTTTCTGGACTTTAGCAAAGCTTCTGAATTTCCATTGGCTCAGAATTTGGTTAAATTACACAAAACCGGTAGTACATCAGGCTATGGATTTCACACTAGCACATGTTGCGCAGACACTGTGCAGGAAAACACTTGGAGTGACTCATGGACCAGATTCTTCATTGAAAGACGCTTGCAGCCGATTGCGCTGCTATCCTCAAATGCAAATGACAAAGATCTCCAAAGGTTGATCAAGAAGGCCGTAGAGACCTGTGTACCAAGATTATTGAATGCACTGAGAATCAAGCCAGCATTGATCCATGGAGATCTATGGTCTGGTAATGAACGTAACGGCAAAGTGTTTGACTCTTGCGCAATGTTTGCTCACACAGAGTTCGAGTTGTGCATCATGCAGATGTTTGGTGGGTTCAGCTCGGTCCTGGATGAGTACGAACAATTGCAAGGACGTGACGAACCATCAGAGGAACGTGAAGACCGTATTGCCTTGTACATGTGCTACCATCAACTGAACCATAGCGGTACTGGACAAGGCAGTTCCTACAAGCAAAGTGCCAAGAACACCTTGATCAGATTGAATGCCAAGTACTGTTCAAAAGACGAAGATTATACTCCGAGTCTCGCAAAGAATCAAGAATAGATGGATTGCTGTAGTGTAAGAATATTCTATAGTTGATGGACATCTATAAAGTGAATGACATTATGTCAACTACGATAAATTTTACCCTCGAGGCCAGCTAGTCAACCTGATGGTGTCAAAGCACGGTACGGATGCAGTTGAATGTGGTCATACACGGTGGCAATTCTGAAGGGCAATAGAAAGACTTAAACATCAGGAGATAGGCACTAAAATTATCCTACAATTACAACGCATGCGCCCTCAAAGAACCTGGACGACTGCCTGCAATGCTGCCGGGTGTGACTTTTTGAATGTTTGAAGAGGCTTGAGTTGATGATGAAGCATATCTTGGGTCTGTCCAAGGACCCACATCTGACAGCTCAACACCGCCTGCGGGGTCGCTGAGACCGCCAAACTTCTTTGGCAGGTTCTCAGCTGGGATCTGTTTCAACAATTCTGATTTGTAGCTTGACCCAAGTATGTGGATTTTCTTGGCTGTGACTTCGTCCAGCCATCCTTTGATGACAGAGAATGCCGTCGAGAAGCCCCATGGTGCGTTGATCAGATAAAATTTACCCCTTAGTCATGGTCAGCCGGTAGTTCGCTCAAGTCAAATTGTACATACATTCGTTCTGGATAGTAGTTTTGTCCAATAGCGCTTGTAGCCTTTACGTAGCCATACACACTCGATATTGAAGTAATGCCTACGCCCTTGAGGTCCATGATGGTACAACTGGTCTCAATCAGTTCTCCTTTCATTCTTGAACATGCTGGCAAGCGGTTGTCTGTAAATTTTTCGTACTCAACCACCAAATTTTGTATCATTCGATCTTGAGTAGTTATCTTGTACATTTTATGAAGATCGATGCCTCCCAATTGTTCGATATATACAGGCCTGCCATCTTTGTCCGTTTTGTGGTAATATTGTGGGTAGAACTTTGAGATCTCAGCCTTCTCCTTGAATTCAAAGTTCTTCTTTAGCTCATCAACACCGAAATCCTTTCGCCATTTTTCACAGTCGGTAAACATCTTCTTGGCCAGAGCGACATCGAATTTTCTGGCCCGTAGAAATCTAAGCTACTCGTTGTTAGTGGCTTTCCTGATTGGGCTGCTTGAATATACATACAAGAGAGGGATCATCGAGTCGTTCTTGATAGCCCTCCTTGACCAGTTCAGCATGGAGCTGTTGGAGCTTTGCATTTTGATCTTTTGTCAAGTTGCCAGGATAACCTGAGCCATTGGATGGACAAGTTTGGGGGTAGGTGGAGAGATCATTCATTCCTGTTTACTATGCGAGGTCAGTGCGATTCAATTGGAGGATGTGCGTCGATGTACCTTCACTGAGCTGATTCTGAGCAACAACCTGATCAAACACAAAGGCTGAATGTATTTATCGACAACGAGGGGAAGGGCTGTTTAGAGGCTACATGATCGCAGGTGCACAACGGCCGGTCAATTCGACGTGTGCGACGAAATAAAAAAAGGACACGTGCAATTCATGCACGTATAGCTGTGCACAATATATGTTGGTAGATATGTAATACTGCTTCTCGAGTATCCTACCTAGACTTGTAGCAGAATACAATGGTGTGCTGTAACGAATCATGTGATTTCAAAGTTTAGCCGTCGAGCTAGCGGAAATAGCGTCGCGCAGTACATAAGACGGGTCAACGATCACCACAATCTTACCAAACTGCTTGCCATCTCGCATCTCGACAAAGGCCTCCTCGGCAGACTGCAAGCCAGGATAAACCTTGTGAACGATTGGCCTAATCTTGTGCTGCTCTACAAAGGCCAACATTTGACGAAACTCTTTCTTGGAGCCCATGGTCGATCCACGATACTCTACATTCGCCAGAATAGCCGGCATTGTTAGTGTGACCTTTGGTGCTGCAGTCATACCATAAGCTACGATAGGTGACCCTGGCTTCAGGCAAGATAGCACATTAGCAACGATATCGCCTCCTGCAGAATCGATCACGAGGTCGAGTTTTGCAGGTAATAGTTTCGCCAGGACTTTTCCCCATTTTTCCGTTTTGTAATTAACACCCCCTCTTGCGCCCAGCTTCTTTGCCTGTTCAATCTTCTCCTCGGATCCAGATGTCACCCATACATTTGCACCTGCAGCGACAGCAAACTGAAGAGCGAAGAGTGCAACACCACCACCGATCCCTGTGACGAGTACATTCATAGCTTGCTTGCACTCGCCTTTGGTGAAAAGTGCTCTATAAGCTGTCAAACCTGCAAGAGGTAGTGCAGCAGCTTCAGTGTCTGACAAGTGCGCGGGACACGGTGATACTTGAGTCTCTTGCACGAGTGTGTACTCTGTAAAAGTCCCAATCATACCTGTCTGTCCACCGAGAATGCCAAAAGCACCTTCCGGGCCCTTGGGGTCCGTTTCCCAACCATGATCTGGCACAAATAAAACACGTTTGCCGTGCATTTGTGAATTGCCTCCGCCAGTCACGATGCCCACTCCATCAGCACCCACGGGACTTTCGGACGACAGACTCGGGTAAGCATTCTTCCGTTGCCAGACATCACGATGATTGAGGGCACCAGCGGTGACCTTGACGAGCAATTCGCCTGCCTGAGGTGATGGCACAGGCTTTTCCGATGTTACTAATGGATACCATGTGGTGCCAGGTTTCCCGCCAGAAGTACTGTCAATGGTGACTACCTTCATAATTTGTGAGTTTGTGTGTGTGTGTGTTCTGTCGTCATCCACATATAGAACGGAAATGTTGGGGTAGATTATCCACAGTTTTTCCTCCACTTATGATGACAAATCCACTCAAGTGCAGCAGAGCCAAGATGCACGAAAAAGTTCAAGTTGGCAGCATTCGGGAAGCAGTAGCATGAAGATTGCTTGTGCTCTCTCTTATAGCCTGAGAACAACATCATGGAAGACTGCATCGATTGCCAAACCGCGAATGTCCAAGTGTGAACAACTGTGTGGAAGGAATTGTGGCGCTCATTCAAGCAATACAATTGGTCAATTGCATGCACTTTTACAGCCAGCTGTTATGCATACGTGTAAATGGACAATTTGTTGTTCTCGGAGAATAAATCCAGGTCGACAGTGTAGTTTAACAAAGTGTCATCTTGAGTGAATGGCACAGAGTAGTATCGGATCGATGAGTCCGGATGGTCTTGTAATCAAGACTTGCGAAACTGTAAGCTCATTGTCCTTTTACTGGGGATATCAGATTCATCGATTCCAGGCAGAAGAGTTTCAAAAGTCTGTTGCACTCAGGAAAAAAGTCTTTTGGTGAGTTGAGACACCTCTCATCAGGACACCGGAAGGAATTGAGACTGTAGTGATGAGCAAGGCTTTCCTGTTGAAACGGAGATCGATGAACATGACAGCCCTTTCCCAAAGGACAATGTGATTCATATCATCGCAATCAGGTCGAGTAACGATGAATGCCTCGGGAGTGAGTTACCCTAATCATTCTTCTCCTTCTGGTTTGACAAAGAGACAGCTGTGCGCATGATCAAAGGGCACAACTACGCAAAACTTGGTCGATTGGCTGTCTCACAAAGAGCCCGTGGTCTGAATGTCGGCCGGAAATTGGTAGAACAAGCAGAGAGAACAAGCACTGATACATGGCCTATAGAGACAATCAAGATCTCCAGTCAGCACCAGGTCCAGGGCTTCTACGAAAAGCTCGGATATGATAGGGTCAACGATGAAGAGTATCTTGACGAAGGTTGGAGACGTAAGGCACATTTATTCCTTCTTGTGATGATTAGGCCAACAACAGTGTTTAGACGTTGACGTAGTAAAACACCTTGGGAAGTGATTTGATGAGCAAGTATTCAGGAGACGGTTTGTGATGAACGAAAGCAGTGGGAAACAGAATCTCGGATTCAGTCATCCGGTATGCTTATGACTACGCTTCAATAGATTGATATCAGAACTTTAAAGGTAAAGCTTAAGCGTGTGTTTGCTTACGAACCTTGAAACGCCACGAATTCGGCAGTTGTCTTCTCAGTGCAGCGTCCACTTGTACATATCGATCGTGCATATCTACACCTTGCATAGAGCACTTCACGGTATCGCAACCTTGCAATAGTACAATCACTATGAGCTCACTAAAACTTTTGCTACGGCCCTCATCAAAACGAGGAAACGCTGATCACGGCTGGCTAAAGTCCTTTCATACTTTTAGCTTTGCCAATTATTTTGATCCTCGTTATCAAGCTTTCGGACCCTTGCGCGTTATCAATGAAGATCGAGTCGAGCCATCTACTGGTTTTGGAAAACACTCTCACAGCGAATTTGAGATCTTTTCGTACGTAGTCAGTGGGGAACTCCAGCACAATGACAGCATGGGCAACAAAGAGATCCTCAAAAGGGGCGAGATTCAAATGACGACCGCAGGAACAGGCATAAGCCACAGCGAGTACAATACCAATACGACAAAACAGGTCCATTTTCTACAAATATGGTGTCATCCAAATAGAGCCCGATTAGCACCAGCATACACTACCAAGGCATTTTCTGATGCACAAAAAAAGGACACCCTGCTCATGGTAGTATCAGATGTGTCCAAGCCAGAAGCAGAGTCTGTCGTGCCCATCAATGCCGACATGGCCATGTACGCCAGTCTGCTCGGCACGCAGAAACATGTTTCCCATAACATTGAGCGGAACTCTGGTTACGTTCATCTGATCATGAAGTCAGGCTACAAGACTCCTGCAGAAAGTGCTCGAATTAGTGTGAATGGTGAAGTAATGCAGGAAGGCGATGGTCTATTCATTACTGGCCAGGGCTCATTGACGATCGAGAATGTTGGTCCAATCGAAGCGGAATTTCTTCTATTTGATATGCGGCAAGCATGAGAATTGAGAAAGTTCAGTAGGAGAAACCGAAAGCACCCTGATTACGGTCATGCGAGTAATTCGTGCAAGATCGCCACTGGGGCTGTGTCAGGTAGATGATGTAGCATTACGGGAATCAGATCAAACAAAGTAAGTTTATGTGGTAATAATATATTAGGAAATAGTGTACAGTAGACGGAGTGATGAGTTTTTCTCTAGCCAATTGTAGCAAAGAACGATCGTCCCTGAGCTTGTCTCCACAGTGCGTTGCCTGCATATCCGGAAAAGACATCCGAGAACGGCGACCAGATGTAGACAGCAAATCCCAATAGGGCGTAAGAGGTAAGGAAGACTACTAGGATATTTGCCCAGTAAGGCACACTCTGCTTTGCGAGCATAACGCAAAGCCAAGAACCCCAACTCCAGAAGATAACACCGTGAAGGAGATAAATAGAGTATGAATAGAACCCGAGTGCACGAAGGGGTTTGATTCGGAATATGGCCTGCATAGCAGAGGAGAAATCCAATAGCAAGATTATTCCCGTGCCAGCAAAGAGAGAATATACTTGCGGGATGTTGAATGCTGGATAACCATAGCGATCCGTTTGGCCATTAGCGAGTCCAGTGAGAAGGTCTGGATGGATGGCTCTCTCATACGTCGGGAAGCTGAAAGTCGTGACTTGCTCTAACCATTGAGATGACATGAAAAGTAGCACAATAGCCCACAGGAATACTACAATTGTCCAGCTTCTCCATGTCTTGACGCCCCAAATCCTATATTTGTAGGTCACATCAAGATCTGATATGGCTAGACCGACCCAGAAGTATGACCCCCAACTAAGAGCATACCACGAGCTCAAGATGCAGAAAGAATAGTAACCAAATCGCTTCCATGGCGTTTTGATTTCTCGAATGACAATCACCCCAAGGAAGATCAGCCAAGAACCTTGGATACTCACAGGGACAGTCCAAAGGACACCAGTACAGTAGTTGTAGATGATTCCTGGCAGATCAGGAGGCATCACAAATAGCAGTGTAAGATATTCGTTGATGAACCAACCAACATTGACAAACTCGACAGCATATGGCCAAGTGGACCAAGTGATGGAAGCCAAGTACTGAAGATATTCGATAGCGCCAACTCCAATCAAAAAGTACTCGAAGGCCACAGCTGTCAGGATTGGAAACGCCAATCTAGGAATTCGTCGGAATGTTGCGCCGGCCAGATCTTGTAGATGGCCAGTTTTTAAATATCGTACCCCGATCAGTCGAGAGGACAGGATGAAGAAGACGGCTATTGCGAAATTACCGTTGAGAAAGAAGGGCGCAAAGATGTACCTGAAATACTTCACGAATTGGTAGTGGTTTGCGACAGAAGCATCCAACATTCCGGGGTAAAAGGTGAGGCAGAAGTGGATCAGTGAAACCACTACACAACAGACACCCCTGATTCCATCAAGATAATCCATTCTTAGGGACGTTTTGATAACGTCCGCTCGTACCTCTTCTGTTTTCGAAGTCGCACCACTAAAGAACCGTGACCAAAACTTCTGTCCAGGTCGCGACACCTCCAGATTCCGGAACAGAGACTTTTTGCGTTCACCGGGAAGCTCCTGGACTGCAGCACGAAAAGCAACAATGGATTCATTATCGTCAGCAACATCGTCAGACGGGCGCCGTGGAAGATTGGCATACTCGTCCTCATACTCGTTCTCCCCGGAAGCGTCAGAGCGAGGACTACCTGGTTGAGAAGAAAGCATATCGTCTTCCTCTTCTTCGTCTTCCTCTTCATCGTCCCGATTCGTGACTTCTTGCATCCGTGAAGTTCTGTAGTTAGCAGATGAGACGTCCTGAGCGCGGCCAGGGCGAGAATAGTACATTGTCGGCAGAGCTTGCGCAATGACCTTGGAGTTCTTGTTACTCGCGAGAGACCTGAAGCCTCGTACGGAATTTTGATCTTGGTCGACTGTCGTTGCAAAAGAAGAAATGGAAGCAGCATCAGGATCAATCTCTCGCGTTCTGAACACGGGTTCCTCACCACGAGCGACAGCCTTTTTCTCCTCCTTCTCCGTCTTCTTCTTCTCCTTGACCATCTCTCGTGTAAGTTCACCATGTAGGGCGAATCGATCGATTTTGTAGGTATAGGCACCTGGATGTACCGGACGCTCAGCTTTGGGAATTGAAAAGTGGCGTATCAATCTCCGCACGATAGCATGAGCGATCAGTACTCCTAAGATTGTACCGGATATGGCTACACCCCAGATCGACCAATTCGGTGCTTTGTACTTTGGCACAACCAACTTCCATCTCTTGGCAGACTCAGCAGAGAATTCAGAGGATGAACGTAGGGTATAATCGTCCGTACTACAAACGTCTTGTCTCAAGATTTCGCATTGAGACCCAAAGACATCATGCGTGGAAGAGATGGTTGAATTGTAGAAGATTCTGATGTATCCAACCCAAGCTTTTGCGTTTCGGACGGGTGGCCCTTGAGAAAGACCGGGATCACCGGTAGACCAGTGTTTCACGTAGAAAGCTCCAGGGACCGTCGGAAGGTGATGAGACTTGCTCAATGCGCTGTACGTAACACTGGCATTCAACTCTGTCGAGTAATTGATAATCTCTGGAGTCCAATCGAAGCGCCATTCATTGAGTTCATATGTGGAAGCACTAACATTGGCAAAGGTGAAGTTGCTCGTCTTGAGACTTCCTTTCGGCAGAGAAGCACGAAAGAACGCATTCGAAGATGCTTTATTGCCGTTAACCAGATCAATCTCGATGTTCTGTGAATTGTTGAAATGATAGTACATTGAAAGTGCTGTACCAGAGGAGATAGGCTCTGGCTGTGCAGGCTGTAATGCGGCTCTGAACGAGCCATATTGTATATCCTGTCTTGTTGTGCGGATACCAGCTCCCATAACAAGATGGTCTTTGGTGGAGGGATTGACAGAAAGCTGCAGAGCACCTGTCTCATTCAATCCGATATTGTCTCGTGCAGCACCCTGTCTATAAGTTGTCGAGAATCCTGGCTCATAGATATTCTCGAAAGCAAGATCAACAAAGTCTGTGTTATTGGTCAACTGAGATGCGTCAGTCTCGTTGAAATAAATGATTGTTGTATCTGTCCAGAGATGCTTTGTCACAGGATCGAGGTAACCGCAAGCACAATTGACGTCTCGGGCAGAAACGAGGCCGAGGCAGCTAGCTAGCAGAGCTGCTAATCGTACTTTGGCCAAGCGACCTAGCATGATGCTGACTGCTATACGTTGAGCGAAAAGGTATGCAAGGAAGAAAAAGAATGTAAAAGAGTGTAGGAGAAAGAAAAGAAGGAACGAGGAAGTAATATTAGTAGTACTTGGTAAGTGGTGGAGGAGATCTGTTGCAAGTTGATCTGTTGCCCAGCCAAGTTTAATATTTACCGAGAGCGTTTCTCTGCCACACATTGATTGGCTGGTCGTGGTGCAACCGAAGCACCAAATTGTGGAGTCAATTTTCCTCGTCCAGAACTCCGATTCCGCATTCGGCCTTCCACGCGCATCGCTCTTTTGGAATGAGCGCGCAGAAAACACCACCACACCGTCTGGCAGGTGAATGAATGAAGGGCTCGGCGTGACATGGCGGGCCCATCCTCTTCCGAACCAGGGGCCCCCGAAAGCCTCCTACATCTATGACCTGTGGCCTCCTTGAATCAACTTCCTCTCCTTGTACCAACTTTTTTCCCATCAGGTAGTCTTGCTAAGTATGTACAAACTTGCAGACCAAGTAAGGAACCTCGCGCTGGATCATGCGGACGTCTATTCTCAACAGCGACCCCGTGCAAGGGCTCTGTGTGAGTTCGATGGCGAGAAATGGGTTCCCATAGAACTCATAGACGAGACGCAATTAAATCACATACAGACAAGGTTACGTAGGCTCTCTGTCTCTGCGGAGCGCGACTCGGCTTATTCCAGTGTCAACGGCTCTTCCTCAGGTCATCTGTCGCCAGAGCTGCAAGCTCCATCAATAAGTTCTATCAAGTCATACTCCGAGGATGATGCATCCGGGTCTCAATTCCAAGTCGCAAGTTTTCGACGTAGCTCATCGTTCCGTATTCCAGAACTCGAAGTGCCGAACCCTGTCCTTACCTCGGACGAAATATTGCATGAAGAAGACGAAAATGAGGACCAGATAATGGACGGCGAAATCGAAGCTTCTGACGAAGCAGCCGACATCTTGAAAGACTTGATCATTCAAGATCGTGCGGAACCTGCTGCTGCTGCTGCAGGTCGTCGTCCAAGCATATTGGCATCGCAAAGTTATCAGAGAAGTCTTGTGAACTTTACCAATCTGGCAGTTTCTGAAGTAGATTTGTCCGAGGAAGACCTGGATTGTGACTTGCGAGCTGCTCGACGACACATCATCAGTGCCTTCCCGAAACAATTTGAAGCCGAGTCTCGTTCGAAAGAACCCCTCACGACGTTCAGTATATACTCAAGAGCGGAAGATTATGTCGAGATGCTCCATGTGGTGCTCGTGCTGGAAACCCGGACCACTCACTGGAAATTGTTGGGACCTTCACAACATGCCGTGGACAAGGTGACTTCCATGCCATACTGCTGGGAAGCCGATCTCGATCTGCCGCCCTTGTCTCTGGATGAGCCTCGAGTAACGGACGAAGTCGAGTGTCTGATTATGGGTCGTGCAAGCTACTCGACCATTCTCTGCGACAATCATAATGACGAATGCCGCAAATGTAAAGGCCTGGCTTCTCAAGATGATTGTTTTGCATGTGAAGGCACAGGTATTTTCAAGAAAAAGCCTTGTATGATGTGTTCTGGTCAAGGGCAATACTTTTGCACCTCCTGCAAAAATGCTGGTCACATAGCATGTATAACTTGCGGAAGTGTTGATGGTCCTAAGCCCATTTTGCGACAGGCGTTCATTACTTGCACACGAGAGACTGTGGTCTCGCCGACTATGGAGGTCGAAGGCGATAACAAAGCGATACTTATCATCACCGCTAAACAACTTGCGAAAGATACAATCGAGGCAGAACATTTTGCAGACGGTACACTGCCCGTTGCTGCTTGCGGCGTGCTCATTCGGCAACGAGGACACATCGTCTGTGCGACTGACCTTCAGTCTGGTGCACGAGGTTTGTTTGAGGTCATACCTGAGGTAGATCGTGTCGAGTTCAAAGGTCAACTAGCTCCCGTCGCCCAAAGTTCAAGTAGGCCATCCTCCATACACTCCAGCGGAAGCCAAAAGTCAACAGCTTCGAAGCGCAGCTCGTGGTTCCGAAAGAAGGATGCAGAGGTAGCGGACGACAGTGCTTCCATCAAATCAACCGCTTCATCAAGGATGAGAAGCATGTTCAGAAGGAAATGACAAGGATAATTAATATGGTATAAACATTCACTCAGCAATAGCATCTTCATAATATTGAATCAATCAGGAATTCCTATTTTGTCCAACGATCTCACCGTCATGAGCTTGCATATCTCTAGCCTATTAGTCACAAGCAACTACCGTAAAGCTTTTGATGTGTTGATTAGTATGAAGTGAGCTCCGTCCCAATCAATGGAAACTCGGGCAAGCAGGCAACTAATCCTTGCCCATTGAAGTATACGCCACACCTACTTTCGGAATGTTGTCCAGAACCTCAAGCCACAATGTGGGCCACGGACATTTCTCGCGGGTTGAATGTCTGGAATTTCTCGATGGAGTTCTAGATCTCCCGCATATATCACCTAGGATCGTCCCGGGTGTTGAGACATGCATGGGTCCTATGCAACCTTCATACCAAATTTTCACGGATAGTGCTTGCAAGTGCACGTGATGAACGCTGCATTAGGAGGTCATCTATGCATTGATCAGCGAGGCAGAAGGTGTCATACTTGGCGGATTTGACGTCGATCGCAATAGCATAATTTCTGCTGAAGCTTCTCCTTTTGCAAGAAACACTGAAAATAACTTTCATATGGTGGTTTTGGATGTTTTGAAAGAAAAAGAATTTGTATATATATCAATGCTAGTGCTCTATTTAGTTTGCTAAGTAGCAGCCTTGGCAGGCGTCCGTGTGGTAGGATTCCATTTCTCGTACTTGGTCAATTCTCGGAAGTGTGCAAAGAGACCCATCGCAGCTAGGATTGTAAAGTAGACAGGCATGGATGCACCATAGACGCACACAGTAACCCATGAGGTGAATTCTGATCGATTCCTGATGGTGAAACCAGTGATGATAACTAGTGTCAGCACATTGTAACATAAGATCCACCCAGAGAGTGCATAACCGAAAAGAGAGTGATACACCGCTCCAATGTCCTTTGGTGGATGCACGACGAAATTACCCAGCAATAGAGCAGAGAATTGAGTCAGAATGTAGAAGAAGAGTTCCCTAAACACCAAGAGCACAAAGATTCCGAATCTTGATTTTATGTTAGCGCCAGGAGCGCCTTGGCGAGCCGCCAAAGTGGCATGGCGAATCGTGACTTGGAACCACCCTTGTGCCCATCGAAGTCGTTGTTTCGTAAAGGCCTTTACGGTTGACGGAGCTTGCTCGTACGAGACAGTATTGAGCTCGTGTACCATCTTGGCCCCTGCAGCAAAGGCACGCAAGGTCGAATCAATATCTTCCGTCAACATGTGTCCCTGCATTTTGAGCTCCTTGAGAAGTGATGAACGCCAGTATCCATTGGCACCACCAAATAGACCGAATCCTTGGGCGTGCGCTCGGCCTGGATGAAACACAGCATAGATCATGTCGAATTCAGCGGATATCAACTTTGTAACCCATGATTCATCGTAATTATACACCACACATCGTCCCTGTACGATATCCGTTCCATCGCCTCGACAGAATCTTTCCGCTGCCCATCTTGGACCATGGGGATGTGGATAGTGGTCAGTGTCATAGATTCCAATAATGTCTGATTTGCCCTCGTTCGATAAAAAGTAATTCAAATTGTCGGCCTTAGATTTAGACTGTGTGACTTTGATAACTTTCAGGTTGGCGTATTGTCCACAAAGGTCCTGCAACTCTGTCTCGAGAGGTTCGATCGGATATGGTGTATTGTAGACCACGTTGACGGTAATCTTCTCCTTTGGGTATACAATCTCACGAAGTGCATAACGTATCTGCTTCTTGATGATGTCCTTTTCGTTTGGAAGGTATGCCACGATAACCAGATCCAAGGAGGGAAGCTTCTCGTCCGGTGTAGGAAAGTGTCCGGTCTCTCTTAGCCGGCGGACGGCTCGTCTGGCATCTTTTGAGGGGGTGATACAGTGAGACGCCTCGATCGTGACCATTGTCGATACAAGAAACGCGAGTGACAGATAGAAATACCAGAAAACTTTGGTTGCGGAACGGGGTAAGCTGACGTAAAAGAAGATGGAGAAGGCAAAGTAGCAAACCAACATAGTCCAAGGCGTCCATTCTTCCACCCATGCGGATGCGCGTAGGAAGCCATATTTCAGCTTGGAAGGCTGTCCATTTCCTTCACCTGGTTTTTCGTTTATTACAGTATCGGGTTCCAATTCATCGTCGTGCTCCAGTGTGAGTGCCTCAACCTGTGTTGCACCAGCCTGCATCTCGTATGACTCTTCGTTTGAGAACAAAACGTTTCGAGACTCTTCATCATATTCATGCGAACGGCGGTGAATGGAGGAGAGATCCATGTATCAAGCTGATGTTTAGTGATTGACAGAGTGTG
The DNA here is from genome assembly GCA_000836195.1 of Taphrina populina JCM 22190. NCBI lineage: Eukaryota > Fungi > Ascomycota > Taphrinomycetes > Taphrinales > Taphrinaceae > Taphrina > Taphrina populina. Next base: position 77,999 of record DF820127.1, read on the forward strand.
AAATGAAGAGATCCGCTGCGCTTGTGGTCTATAAGAGATGTTGTGTCGATTTTAGCAGACAAAGGCGACTTGTACTTATCAGACGAGCGCAAAATGTTTGGCCAACCTAACATCCCGGTAGAGGTTGAGGTACAGCCATATGAAGAAGATCCGATGAAGTCGCAACGTGCATGCTTTCCAGATGCGGCTATTGCATCCATTGATGGGCCTCGCATCTTGTCCACCGACCCGAGCGCTTGGCCAGCCTTCTGAAGTGAGTCCGGCTACACCATGGAGGAGAGGTGAAGAGATGCAATCTGTTTCGGAAATCTGATGGCTGGACTATCGGCACGTGTCTAAAGAGATCTCCCAATTCGGACATTTCTAAACAGCCACATTCTGAGCCACGACTTCTCATTGGTGGAACTTTTGTGCCCCGTAGCGTCACACTCAATTCATGCAAATACACGAATCTGCGGGCTGGCAACCTCTGCAAAGAATTTGGTGCTTCTAGTAAAATGACCCGTTGGCGGATTGGTGGTTGTGCAGTCCAGATCTGGCTGCAGGCTCGAAGCCTTTTATACATACATTTCCATCGTGTCAACACTCGAGGACTATCTAAAGCATTCAAGTTACTTCAAGTTGTACTCGACTCTCAACTCATTCTTATACGCCCGATTCAGTTGGCCGACACAAGGATCTGAAATTAAAACTCTGTTCACGAGACAATGGCCAGCGAGGGCTCGAATTTGATGAATCCGCATGATGAGCGCCTGGACGATTCTGACTTTGTTGGCGCCGAGGTTGAAACTGCAACGAGTTCTACAGGAAGGCTCGTTAGTGTCCTTGGCTCTATCGACGCTACTCGACGACCAAATCAACCACGGAAAATCCTTCCGCACTATGAAGGGCTTAAAGGTCTTATTGCTTTTGAAGCTTTTCTCTGGGTTTTTATGCGGACGATCGTTCCTGGCGCTGTTTTCGAAAGTCTAACGGAGAATCCATCACCACCAAGATATCAGTCTGTTCTGCGAGAAGTGTTCTCGCCGCTATTCTGGGATGGAAATTTACAAGCATCATTCTTCGTTATCATTTCAGCTAGATTGGTTTGTGCTCGATTTCTCACAGATAAGAGTCCGGAGGCTATAGCCGGAACACTTTTTCGAAGGGGTCTTCGTCTGTGGTTTCCAACCGCTGTAGCTCTCATGGTTGCCAGCGTAATCAATCACCACGACGGTTTCGAAGCTATCAGGCATAACGCAGCTATTCTGCACAACAATATACCTGAAATACCCTACAAGGTGCCAACAACTCTGGCCTGGTTCAATTCTGTGTTCAATTTGTTTTGGTATACAGATGGAACGCAAGCTGGAGTCAGAGCGTTCCCCACAGGAATGCTGTGGATCGTGCCAATCATTTATCAGCAGTCATTCACAGTCTATATGACAATGCTAATATTGCCATATATGACCAGAGGGATGCGCTTCTGGGGCCTTGTTGCATTCATCGTTGTTGCATGGTGGGTACAAAGCTGGGCGTGGTACTCAATTACTGGACTCGTCTTTGCCGACGTTTTCATAAGCATGAACTTTATCGACGAAGCAAAGAAAGGAATGGCGATACCAAAGACCAAACGAAGGTTATCATACTACTGGGTCGCTGCTTTCTTCCTGTTCGTGGGAGTGGTTCTTAAATACGTTTACGAGGATGCATTTCCCAATCACATCAACGACGAGCTTATCGTTCATACACCAATATACGGCGGAGGGCTCAATCGTGATTTCCAAATCAATCAACCACAGCAGAGAGTGTCTTCTTGGTTCGTTATTGTGGGCACTATGCTCTTCATTGAACTCAGTCTGATTGCACAAAAGCTTCTCGCTAATCCAGTGTTTCGTTATCTAGGACGGATCTCCTTTGGATGGTTTCTTCTTCAATCAAGTATTATCTATACGGTCGGATTGCAGCTCAACTTGAGGTTGCAGCATATTGATCATTGGAATGCACCTCTGGCTCAGTTTGTAACATTTCTAGCTATGCTTATCATGACGATCGTTTGCGCTGATGGCTTCACAAGAGTAATTGATAATCCCTCGAAATGGTTCGCGGACTGTATGTTCGATTGGATCAGGCGTTAGGAAGCCAGCTTTTCGAAAGACGGTGCGCCAGGTAGTCACATTCTCAACGGGCTGCCTTTAAGGATGGAAATCATCCCTATTTGTTGCCTCTTGGAATCTAGCTTACATTCAGTTGTATAATATATTTCTTATTCTAGTGGCGGAAGCTATAACAGTCAAAGAGTCTTGACTAAATAGCCTCATGACTCATTCTCGTGATCAATGATGGATCCTTGTTGTCAGCTATAGCGCTATTTCGAGTTGGATCCAGAGGCACGGGAGTCAGTTGGGAACCTGGGCCAATCAAGATGCTTTCTGTGTCCATTTTACCTCAACTTGGTTGACACAACAGCCAGCATACAAGAATCATTTTCCTGCCCGTCGGTATCAGCTAATTCTGGTAATTTGATTGACTATAGTAAGCTCATTAGTGTGTAGGACAAATGCACGATCAGGCAGCGCGCTAAATAGAATTTTCGATATGGCAAATGACCATGTCGTGCCTTTGCAAAAAGCAGGATAAGCAACATGAGCAAGCGATTGATCTGGCATGAGGCAGTTGACATCTACGAAAGTGGCTACTGAAAGTTGAGCTCCGTGGGATGAGATAAGGCGGATCTGCAAGCGCCTTGCCGAAACGCCATAGAACTTACGCAACCAATGGTTCATGCGGAACACGCAAAAGAGACAGTTCGACCCGCAGACATGTTTGCAAATCTCTAGATCTTTGACTGCTGCTCGTATCAAGACTGCACCAGCTACCAGTGTGCGAGTGCTTTCTCTAGACTCTTCTGTAGGTCATCTTTTCCCCACGAATTCAATGTCGATTGTTCTTAATACCCCTACGATCGCAACATTTCCGCAAGAACGAGATGGTGTTCTTGGGGTCAAATCTTCAAGTGACTCTTCAGTGGCAGAGCTTTGCCGACCGACTGGAGTGCATACTCGTACAGGATCTGACAATACGTTGAATGGCATGATCAAGTGCGTCGAAATATGTAGCTACCATGGAGCCCAGAGACTAATATTGCCAGGTCTCGCTTCAGGGAAGATTTCCCTGAGAAAAGGAAGAACTATTGGAAAAAACTACTCGCTCGTCTGTCTCACTGATCTTGTGCGAATCATCGAAAGGTCCCTTCCACATTCAAGCACTAGACTCCTCATTTCTCGTTATGGCATGCTTACACAATGCTCTCTACATGGCATTTTGGTCACAAAGGCAGGAGTGACAACGCACTCGAGTTAAACGCAACACTTCAATTGAGTGCTATGCATAAGGCACTTCCTGAACTGCATTGCAATTGGCCGATCGATAGCACAACATGCACTGCATTATAACTGCTCCTGGAATTCTCCGTTAGCTTTTCTGAAACTTGCAAGCATCGAGAGTACCTTCCAGGGATCGTGGTATCCTTGATGCCAGAAACTGTACATACTTCCCCTCCTCAGTAGTTCTTTAACAGCTAAGGTCAGCTTATTTCCGCTTCATAGATGAATACTGCGCTAATATCCATTTGCAAGATGGTCTGATGGCTTTAGATGTAAATCCGATGTGAGCTTGAAGTGTCTGTGCCGGATAAATGCTTGCAGTTAATGTAGTGCGCGAGCTTATAGTCAAGCTTACTGCAATTCACAAGAAGCACAAGCCGCCCCGCGCTCGGATCAGTTTCTGCACAGGTCCTGTTTCAATTCAATTCCAATTTCCATTCCAATGAGAAATTATCGTGCTACACAGCAAGCGTCAGCGACAAATCTGCTCGCTTTGGGCATTTGCACAGTGGTCCATGGTTACGAATCCGGTGTCGTTATCGCCAGACATGAAAAACGACAAGATCGATTCGAGGTTGAGACCGGAACGTCCTGGTCGCATAAGATCACGAAGTGTGTCTGTCAACAACATTCCCTCGTCGCAACCTGGCAGACTCCCTAGACCATCTGGTCCTAGACGCTCGTCGGGTCTGATTGACAGCTATATCCATTACTCGAAGCAGAATACTTGGTTCAATCCACTACTTATAATTCTGGTGGTTATTGCACTGTATGCGATTGACCCTACACATTCGAATCCACTCTCCGCTGCTCTTTTTGTCTCGTATCCAGTGGTTGGTACAGAACCGACATATTATGCAAAAGGTCGGCTTGATGGAGTCTTTGTTGCTTTCTATGTGGTAGTCTTCACTTTTACTCGCGAATTCTGCATGCAGTGGTTGCTCGCTCCCTTGGCACGAAGGCTCGGTCTGCAGAAGGGGAAGGTGCAGCGATTCATGGAGCAGGGCTACACGATCATGTACTTTACCTGCTCTGCATCCTATGGCATCTGGGTCATGTCACACACGAACATGTGGTACTTCAATACCACAGAGTTTTACGCTGATTACCCTCACAAGTACCATCTCGCAAACTTCAAGATGTACTACCTTTGTCAATTTGCTTACTGGCTTCAGCAATTTATTGTATTGGCATTACAGCTCGAGAAGCCTAGAAAGGATTACCACGAGCTAGTTGCACATCATATTGTCACCTTGCTACTCATCGGATTGTCTTATCGATTCCACTTTACTTACATTGGACTATGTGTATTCATCACCATGGACTCATCTGATATCTGGCTCGCACTTTCGAAGAATCTCAACTATGTTGACTCCTCACTGACTGGACCTGTTTTTGCTTTGTTCATCGGAATTTGGTTCTACACCAGGCATTATCTTTCTCTGGTCATCCTGTGGTCTGTTGTGACCGAGTTCAGGACGGTCGGACCATGGTATCTAGATTGGGATTCTGAGCACTATAAGTGCTGGATTTCCCAGTACGTCTGTTTCCTTCTGCTGGCAGCAATCCAGCTTTTGAACATCTATTGGAGTTGTCTTATTCTACGAATAGCCTACCGTTTCCTTGCAGATGACTCGCTCAAGGACGAGCGAAGCGACGATGAGGATGATGAGTCTGAGGCTGAAAAGAAGGACAAGAAGGAGAGAAAGAAGAAGAAGTAGACAAAAGTGAAAGCGACAAAGTGAAGAAGTGCAATAACAAGGCCAAGCTGGATCCATGCGTGGTCTTTTATACAAAGTATGATCATCCTTGGCGGAGAGCAGTATGATACATAGTGGTATAATAGGGCGATATAATCAATGATTAACATAATTTCTGTGTCCTACAGCTTCAGTACTCGTCCTGTGCTGTGCGGAAGAATTTGTGTCGGCGTCTCCGTCTCCACGTTTCCTTCACGGTGCGTTTCTTCATCAGCTACGATACATAGAAACCCTGTATCGTTATGATTGATTCACGCAGTAAGTCCGACGGTCGGCATCAAGCCACAGCGGAAACGTCAGAGAAGCCTACGTCTGAGGCGATAGCAAAAGCGGCCATCACAAATTTCAAGAGGTCTGGTGAATTTGACATCATTCGAAAAGAAACTCTTCAATACTGGGAGCAATCTCTTGATGGCCAGGCGTTTCGCACGAAACTGAAACAGATCTTTGATACTGAGGTTGAACGAGATCCGACATTACTCGCACGTGATCGCGGTAAAGCTGCTACATTATTGTCTGGGACGGTTGAGCGTACACAGTTATATCCTGAAGCGCGATTTGCAGCAGCCAAGAACATTTTTCAAGGTGACGAGTTCACTAAACGCGTTTATGAGTCTCTAAAGAAATTCTTTGACGAGACACAACCAGATAAAGATGTCAAGGCAGGAGATGGGGAAAGCAAAAGTGCACAAGAGGCGGCGGAAGCATTCATTCGCCAAGAACAAGGCAGGTGAGGAGTGAATGCATAGTTGTATCACGGATGTCTTGATAATGCTCAGCGACCTAGGAAGCGCTCTATGTAATCCAGGGCGCTGTCAATGCCGGGGCTCAAGGAGCTGGTACGCTCTCTGAACAGACCATTCAAAGTCCTGACACTGGAGACGACTGTAGCGAGTTGAGGCAAGTATTGATTCTTAGCCCACCTTTGAGGCATAAGCATTTCGCGAAGATCAGGCGCTACGAAGTGTGACTCACCAGAGCAGACTTCCTATTGCGCCAAGGAGCGCAACAAGGCAAAACGTATAGAAATGGACAATGTCTTTGTAGTCAGTTGGCAGGGTTTCTCAGATTTGGTGCATCATTTACTCTGTAGTCTAGCATGAGACTTTTCCAATTTAGCTAGTCTTGCCTCGAGCACTCTGGCATCTGAGGCTGCCATGAGTCTCTCTGCCGCCTCTTGTTGTCTTGTTCAGCTGCACTTCTCCACAATCCTCTCCACTGCAGCGGAGCTCTTGTGAATCTTCTTACGCGCGCGTCTTCAGTGCGTGTCTTGGTACTCAGCATGCACAGGACAGCGATATGAATGGGCAAGCGCAAAGCCGCTCAGAGAAACACCTTGTCTCAATGGGCAGGGGTGAAGACGTCAGAGCAAGTCAAACATTCAACAGTCCTGAGCTTCAGGATAGACGCTGACAAGCTCCGTTCACATGTGCAACCAAGTCATTCTACAGTCGTAAACAAACCACCCAGAGATGTTGAACCAATATCGGAAGCAATCTCTTCTGGTGGTTGTCTGGGACAGGTCGTAAAAGATCAAGCGCATGTGACGTCTCTTCAGTCTCCAAGACCTGTACTACCACAACATCCATTCTTCCAGAAACCAAAATCACAAACGGGTGAGATTGCATGACATGCTAGTGATCAAAGTGCTGATATTCAAGTCCTTCCCAATATTCAGTCGAGCGCTGGAACCTGCTCTATAACCACACAGACCGAGACACATGCATTCTTCAAACCTAAAATTACGACAAAAGAGAAGAAACCGGCCGAAAGTGGACCTCCCGCAAAACGCAACACTTTGTTGTCACCACCAATGCCATCACGAGATACCATGCACGTCTTCGGAAACACCTTGCCTCTGACAGATTCAAAAGCTTTACCCACGTCATTTCCACGAAAGAGGAAAATTTCATGTCTTGTCACGAATGAAGCATCAGATTGGGCAAAAAGCGACTGGTGGAGGGACACTTGTAAAAAGTGTGTCGCCAAAGCTCGGCAATCGAAAGTCGCTGAAACGTGTATTTCACCTCATCGACCAAAGTCAATTCGGCTCGTGGCGGAGCACAGCCATCCTGCCTTGCAACGTTTCTCGAGTGACAATAATCAAGCATCAACAACATTCCCGGACGAATCTGGAACGCTGTGGACTAGCCGATACGCACCACGTTGCGCTAGAGATGTGCTTCAGGAAGGTCCCGAAGTTGAAATCCTTCGTGATTGGCTGGCTTCTAGACGGTTTCACATGCGAGATAGATTACAATTTACAGGGCGAAAGAGTGGAGTAGCGATAAACAAGTACGCGGACGAAAGCGATGATTTCATCGTTGATGACGAGCTTACATTGCCATTGACATCTGACATTGGTGCCGACTTTAGTCAAGAGCACAGCTGTAGTCCTCCACCAGCTGGTCGGGAGCTTCTGTGGAGATCTAATGTGATTGTGATTTGTGGGCCGGCAGGATCCGGTAAGAGTGCAGCGATCCAAGCTGTCGCGGAAGAGCTAGCATTCGACATCTTTGAAGTTAACGCCACAGACCGTCGCAGTGGCAAGGACGTTCAGGAACGTGTAGGCGAAGCCTCTCAAAGTCAGATGGTCAATAGACAGAAAGCGGCAGACGGACGCCAATCAAAGTCCTTGTTATTGTTTGAAGAAGTTGACATATTGTTCAGGGAAGATAAGGAATTTTGGCCGGCCGTTCTGTCTCTCGGTATGCACTCAAAGAGACCGGTCGTGCTTACGTGCAACGACGTGAGTCTCCTGCCAGAACAACTCATGCTGCGTTCGCTACATCTGGGCTTCAAGGCGCCAAATCGGGCTTTGACCATGCAGTATCTAGACGCAATTTCAAGTTCGGAAAATATCTGTCTTGCACAGGATGTGAGGGAAGCACTTGTTCGCGGGCACAAAGGAGATTTGCGATCAACGATCAATGCACTTCAGTTTCAGTCTCTAAAGGACTCGAGCCCTCCAGTTCTAGATCAGCAAGCTATTGCCCAGGAGCTCATGTCTCGGGAGCTGTCTATAACTGCGCTTTATGGTCCTGTTGTGTCCAAGTTGAAATCTCCACAAGTGCGAAATAGAGCACTGTTCGTAAAATATCACCAGTCTTGTGATGACTTGAGTTATGTCGATATGCTTGCAACACAGCAGCGTTCCACGGCCCTTGAGGCGTCTTCGGTTTATGAGAACGAGACGGAAGATTTATCAGCGAGACCAGTTGAGAGAGATGATCTGGTCGGTCTTCAGATACTTTCGGATCCGTTTGGACGCTTCACGCGGCTTCATCCTGGTGATTGTGATGTGACGACCGCGTTGGCTTATGCCATTGAAGGACATTTGCCCGACACTGTCCGATCACTGTTCCCGTTGTGGTCGTTGCAACCAGAGCTGCTCAATACAACTTCTGTGCATGATCTTGCGCATAGACGGGAAGAACGCATGTGGACGGCACTGATGGAAGCTTCAGATTCATTTGCAGTACCTGAGAATTGGATGCAAGATTACGGTCCGCATAGCTGCATTGCTCGAGCACGAATATCTGGCGTCCTTGCAACTGATGTGATGCCATATCTTCGGGATATGGCGTTAGCAGAACATACCAAGGAGGAATTGGAACAGGCAGCCTTATCGGCTCATATTGGCAGGACAACGAGAAATACCATGTCCAATGAGTTTGGTACAGCATGGCGGAGACCTGCCAAAATGCCAGCTGATGTAAGACGTGAAATTTTAACCACAGGACTGGGGTATGTAGACGGTTTTTCACGACTGGACTGACACATCACCTTGGAGGCAGGCTTTACCAGATGGATTCCGGGTATTTTAATCGTCTAGTAAATTGTATCTCCTATCGTACGTGCAAATTTCCAGGTTCTGGTATCAGCAACAATCTTTAGAATTATCATCTGTGACAGACGCGTGCATCTCGCATCCTGTGCGAATGTTATTGATTTGGCTTATGCTAGAAAACTATAAATAGTTATGGAAGTGGATAAGTCTTTGATTTGCCAGACCATGACGGATGCTTAACTCACTTGCAAAAACTACTTGTGCGAGCTCAAGGGAAGGTGGAACGTTTCTCAGAAAGTTTCCACATAATTCTGAGTGGTATAGTGATTTGACACGGGAGAGTAGGCATTACAGTACGCCATGTCACCACCAGCATATTGCAACAAATCTTCAGTCAAAAACGACTTTTTAGCGGCCGGTACATGCTGCTGCTGCTGCTGCTGCTGCTGCTGAGGTAGCAGTCCTTGTTCGGGATGTGCAAAAGTCATGTGCAAATCGGGTTGAGGAGCCACAGATGCAAGGTTGGGAGGCCGCGGGTACCCGATGTGCTGCATATACGCCCCGCCATCGATGAAGAAATCTTGTGGGAAGAGATCGCTGTCCGATCCGGCATGCTCGAGAAAGTCGAGTCGTCCGAGTGAATTGTAAGATACCTGGGGTGAGAACGAGGATGATGAGATTGAAGATGCGGGTGAATCGCGGCTCATTGCCAGTTCAGGCATGACGGACCAAGCTGGATGAGTTTGTTGCTGCTGCTGCGGGTCGTGAGCACGAAGACTATCGAGGTCCGAGGGAAAGAGCTTTTCCGTTGCAAAACTAAATTCGAGATCTGTTGGCAAGTTGTTGACGAGGGAGGGCGTATGATGATGCACACTATCCGTCATGGCGGAGTGTGTACGGATGGGTCGAGAAGCGCCGCAGAGAGCGGACGGATTGACTGTACCATTCTCGAAATTCATCAGATCGTCCAATTGTGGAATCGCAATGGTGAATGCCTCGCGAGGCACAGGCTCCTGTACAGGAGCTGCCATGGAGGAAACTTGAGATGCAGAAACGTTACTGAGACGTCTGCGTTTTGAGGAGTTTGGGAAGAGATGAATCTTTTGTTGATGTCTGAGCAACAAGTCTCTGCGAGCAAAGCAACGACCACAGCCCGGAAGCGTTCCAGCTTGCTCACAACAAAATGGCTTCTCCTTTGTATGGGAACGTTCGTGTCGCTTTAGGTGCTCCAGTCGAGCAAAGGGTCTGGCGCAAGTGTCACAGACATATGGCTTTGCCTTGGTCGCGGTGTTTGTAGCAGTCGCAGTTTGTTCTGACTTGGTCGTCATCTTTACGTCTTGTCGCACAAGGATGATTCAGCAACTTGAAGGTTCTGGATCAAAGAAGGTCCGTTTGTTTGGTCTTGTTGTGGATGGACGATGTAGAAGGTGGGCTAGACAATGAAGTGCTGGAGGAAAGGAGTTTATAGGAAATCCGGGGAAGGAGAAGGATTAGGGTCAATTGGATGGCTTAATGTAGGGCTCGACGGGGTGTCCACTGGCTGACGAGTATTTTCTGCCTATTGAAGAAGATTTTTCTGCATTCTGATTGCTCAACTCGGCATTCGCCGCCGGCCGCCACTGAGACGGGAGGAAATTGTTTTTTGCGCCTTTGGGGTAAATTTTACATCTCACATACGCTGTGGCTACTCAAAAGACATACAGGCATACGATATGTAGGGGTTCCTCCGTCATACATATCGGGTGCTCATGATACGCTATGTCGTGTTACATGCTGGATGCGATCGCTGCGCACAGCATAATAAGTCGGGTGGTCATCTCTTACATCGAACGGCGTTCATACACCAATCGCGTCCTTGAATCACTTTGGGATTGCTCCACCCTAAGCAAGTGCCACATGAATTCTTATGTGGCGTCCACGAACACATTTCCACAGCACTTTTGACAAGCAGTGCTTGCTTCTCGCCGCCTGACTTCGCGTCCGATATTCTGGATTGACATGTCAAATTATAGTCTTTTTTTGCAAGTGTGTTTACTATGCCAACCAAGAGACAGTATGCTTGTCTGATTACTGGATGGTATGTGTGGCAATCTGCATCCACTGTATCGTGTGGCTTAAATAGAGAGCCATTTCCTTATGCAGATGGAAATTGGGTCTGACTCACGATCAGACATGACATTGGAATGACCACAAACCAGGGCTTTTAGCCTCCATCATTTGTGCAAGTCAGCTGTCTGAGCCTCATTCAACGCCGCACGCGACACCCATCTCAAAAACCACGACCCGCTCTCGCTGGCAATGCTGACAGCGAATGGTGCCGTCGTGAACCTGTCCTTGGGAAACTGTGTAGTCACGATTGGGCGCCTGTCAATCACGTAGCATTTACGCTCGTACACAATTGGCTAGAATACCGACTTTGAATCACGCCTTCTGAACTTTGAGTGAAGGCGAGATTGTCCAGATCCAGGTGACCGGCAGCATGAAGACTAAATGGTGCGAGCTTGACTCATCTGTCGCACGAAAACCAATTGTAAGTGATTGGCAACCTTTTAAATTTCTTTACTACACAAAAAAGGGATAAAGCAAATCCACGCAGCAAGATCATTCATCCATCGGGTAGCGGCAATTACCCCGGAAAAATCCACGTGTGAGGCTTGAAGGTCGCACCAATAAGAAGCTTTCCCCTCATTTGGCTCAAGATTCCACAACTTGCCAAGGGTCGCGTAATATCCTCGTTTAGGACATGATGGATGTCCCACAGACCCACAATACCACTCAGTATTGTCACCGTGATTGGCCCAATATAGGCAGCAGCTGGAAATCTGACAAGGCACCCAAACGCCCGCCTCCGCCAAGTGACAAAAGCCTAGACCTGTCACTTTCACCAAGAAAAAAAGGCACGCAGCCAAGTGTTGCGTAGTCGAGGGCCATTGACATAATTGCGAGTAGCTTCAAGGAATATTGAAGCTTAAAGAGTGGCTCCCTTCGTGTCATCACAAGATGCCCATCTCCACCGTGTTTGGCAGATCTCAGCAGTGTGTCACAGCGTCCTTCAAGCCTCTCAATCTGCAGAAGTCTGCGAGCAATACCCTCAAATTAAGCCTTGCACTATGTTCCGGACGTGATGAGATGTCGTGGTTTTGGCAAGCAATCGAAGTGCATGAACGTTCATTTAATTTTGGTTGCACAATTATCACCTGATGTATAATGATTGCCTTGGCTACTATTCGCATCCTATAAGCAATTGACCCACAACGGGATAAGCTAACACTGAAAAGTCTGACTATGCATGTTCACTCGTCATTATGCTTCATATCGGTACTCTTTGTCATGACGGCTGAGATACTCGCGATCGATGAGTTTTTCAATAGCCTTTTTAATGTCGGGAATATGAGGCACACCTCGTCCCTTGGTAGTATCTATCGTGGTCGCGATGAGTTCCGCATGAGTTTTTACCTTGGCAGATTTCATTATGCGCATAATTGCAGCTTGAATTTCGAATGACCGATCTTGGATAATTCGTTCATGCGTAGCTTTGTTCTCCTCCGCGGTTTCCTTCATCTGAATCTGGTTGATTTTCACGATCCTTTTAGGATTTGTAAAATTGTCATTCACACGAAACATGTCAGTACTGTTCACATCCTTGCCCTTGGGACTCTTCAGCAAGATACGAGTTTCGGGCTTGCCACACGCCAAACTCTGGAGAGTACGGGTCAACTCCGTGTCATCGAGCCCAGTCTGCTCCTGAATGGTCTTGTATGCGAGAGTCGAAGTCGAAGTTCCATTGAAGAGCAAAATTACTATGCCTTGAAACAATGAGACCATCAGATCCTTATCTCCTTTGGGAAATGTAGCCTTGATTTGACAATGACCCAAAGAATGTCTCCACATGAGCTTACGACCTTTGTTCGACTTTAGGTAGTAGTTCTGGAATTCTTGCAAAGCCTCCTTCATAGTTTCGGGTATCTTGGCTTGAACTTCAGGATACGTTGGCCATGACCCTTGTGAGAGGACGAAGACCTCTAGGTTTTTGTTTGGAAAGCTCTTCCCATAGTCTCGAGAGATGTCGATATCTTTAAACATGCCTTCTAGTTTGTGTGTAAAGGCAGCTCCACATTCCACCTTGAGTTTGCCAAGTAAGGACCGTTCGGCATCAGAGGAGGCCGACTTGTTAAGCAAGAGTCTTTTTGCAAGGTCTTTCTTGTAAAAGGCTTCAAAAACATCTTTGCTTGCGATGAAACGAAATATATCCATCAAGCGGGACATTTGATGATCTAAATCTCGTTCATCAAACTTTTTGTTTCCGGATCTTAGCACAGAATCAATATATTTCGCCATCATCTCTGCGGGAACATCCCCTCGTGAATTGATGAAGGCTGAGAACTGGTCACGTAAGGCTTTAAAGAAGAGATCGTCACTTCCAAGGGACTCGCTTAGGATTTTGTCCATCTCCTCTTTGAAGGTGAGTAATGATTCCACCATGGTCTTGTCGTTGGCTTTGTCGGCCAAAATCTGCAGACCAGTTCTTTTCACATACGTTGAGAATACATTCCTCATGTTTGGCAATTCGTCTACCAGATCAACAAGAGTGAACAAATGCCCTAGCTTCTGCACATCGCGACGCTCAATCAGTGTCTCGAATCCATCAAGTAAAGAACTTATATGGCTTTTGAGTAGCTGCTGCCTTACGATCCGTAGCAAGGCTACCTTGGTGGCGGGACGCAGTAATTGGTCAGCCATAGCTCCCTCTGACGTTAATCGATTCGAGACTGATTCGAGCTTTTCATCGATCTGCCACGCAAGTGATTTTTCTCCTTCTGCCGTGAAGAACTCTTCGGAGGATGATATCAAGTGTGGTTCGAAATAGCTTTCATACAATTGAGCCTGGGAGATTAATTGCATAACCGTTCGTAGTTTCGATAGTTGTAAATGTGTTCCAGATGGTGCAGTACGCACCGCTTCGAAACTCCGCATAAGGTCCTTGATGAATTCGGCCTTGACCACAGGCTCGAAGATGACTCTCTCACGAAACAGCTTGGAAGCAGTATCTACGATTTTCCTTCGGGCTGGAGTATTTGCTGAAGTGCTCGAGAGATAATTTCTATCGAGATAGAAGAGGACACTACGAATGATGGATATCTTGTCATTCCATTCTGTCCACGATTCTACAACGCTGTTGAGCGCCGATTCTCCTGAACGAACGCTTTGCACGACTGCAGCAGATCTTCGTCCGATGTGCGTCTCCAACTTATCTGAAGCCATAGAGGCACATCGTTCGGCATGTCCTCCGCGAACCAGATTTTCGCAGGCTCTATATAGCTGTTGTAGACTGCGTTCCGTTCCACCACCGAGGATCGTGTCAAGCGCGTTTGCGAGTCTCTGAAATGTGGTTTCATAATATTCTGCTTCACGACTAGCATTTTCTCGTGGTACGTGGTTATGAATTTTCAGCTGCCTGACAGCCGCGCGATGAACGCCTACCGTGCGACCTGGCGAGGTGATGGGTGTCTTTGTCAAGTCTATTAGCATAGGTGGATCAGTCCTTGGCTTCTTCATTCTTGAGAATGCTTGTAAAAGAGTAGACTGCTGCTTCTCACTGAAATTTGAGCTTGCTCTCCTCTTGGGACTTGTGGTCCCATCACTGCTCATCTGAGCGGATGAGCGAACTGACGAGAGAAGTTGGAATGCGTCATGCACGGCAGTTCAACTTTTGACTCCACCTTATTTCTGTGGAGCTCCAGTGAAGTGGTTGCACCTGTGTTGAAGGCCGTACGTGTAGACTTGAGCAGGCCAAGATTTCATACATCACAGTATGCATAGGGAATTGACTTGTTGAGTTGGGCGTGCTAACATATCGTTTCATCAAGCTTCTGAACTCCGGGCCATTCTGCAGGAGCACCAATCAGGGTGATCAGTAATGCCATGGACTTTTACCTACAAGCAGCCACGATCCTCACAAAACTGGACAATAAACTCGGTAGCATCAAAGGTCTCACGCTACAATCTGCTGACAAGAATGGAGCACGTCTGTATGCCCTGATCCTGGAAACCCTCAAATGTCAGTCATATACGCAAAAGGTGATCATTCTCAGAGGCTGATTTCCGGCAGATCGAGATGTGCTTCGCCAAGTGATCAAGAACGCTGAATTGCTTGAAAAGGAACGGAGGCTCGGCAAGCAAGAAAATCTGACGCTTGTTCTTGTCCATGACCTTTTGCTCAACAAAAAAGGCATCATAGCAAATTCTGGCCCGTTCAAGGATGCCGTGCTCCGGCATAAGACTCGGCTCCATGCTGAATGGGTCAAGGCAAAGATCAAGATGAAGGTGAAAGATGATCATCTGATGGCCAAGGTCGATGCAACATTTGTCCCGAGATGGGCTCGTATCAATACCCTCAAGATATCCAAAAAACAGCTTCTGAGTGATTTGGGAGACTTTAGAATCGTACAAACACTGCAAGAGCTAAAACCTGACTGTATCTACGTGGATGAGCACATTCCTGATCTGCTCGCGTTTCATCCCCAAAGGGCGCTTAGTACCAACAAGCATTACCTCGATGGTTCACTCATCTTGCAAAACAAGGCTTCGTGCATCCCGGCCGTAGTGTTGAATCCCCCGGCTGGTGCCACGGTGATTGACACTTGTGCCGCACCCGGGAACAAGACGTCGCACTTGGCTGCTATACTGCAGAATAAAGGCCGAATATTTGCGTTTGAGAGAGACGCTAGACGTGTTCAAGTTTTGCGCAACATGTTGGCCAAGTCTGGGGCCGCAGTAGAGATCACTCATGGAGATTTCACACGAACCGATCCTCGCGAGTCACGATTCTCAGGGGTGACGCATCTACTCCTAGACCCTTCGTGTTCCGGCAGTGGCATTGTGAATCGTCTCGATTACCTAACTAAAACTCCTCGAGCACGGGAGGACGGAGATGCGGAAGAAGAAGAGGCAGGAGAGGTAATCACGGGGGATGATCAAACACGACTAGAATCGCTCGCGAGTTTTCAAGTCGCATTGCTCGAGCACGCCATGTCGTTTCCACAAGCACAGAAAATCACCTACTCGACATGCTCAGTGCATGTGGTTGAGAATGAAGCAGTCGTCATGAAAGTTCTCGATCGCGCACCGGATGGGTGGACAGTAGCAGGAAGAGAGCAGGTTTTGCCGACCTGGCCGCATCGTGGTCTCGTCGATGCGTGTCGTGGAGATGCAAGGATCGCGGAAGGTCTCATCCGTGCCCGACCCGGTGTTTTAGGCACGATTGGATTCTTTGTTGCTTGTTTCGTCAAGAACGCGACACTGGCCGCATCATCGAGGAAGCGTCCAAGCGAGGACACAGAACCCCTCTTTCTCCCTGATCCACCAACGACAAAGAGGCGCAAGACGAAGAAGAAAAAGAGGAGAAAACAGGCTCAAAGACCAGGCGTGGAGGGGATTCCACCAGTGGAAAGTGAGTCGGCATGAGCTGTTGGGAAGAAAAAATATGTACAATATTTTATTTGCTATACAATATGAATTGATTCAGAAACCGAAATTTTAGGAATTCTTGCTGTTGCTGTGAAAATAAAGATGAATCTGGCGTGAGCAGTCATGACATCAACCGTTTCGACACGGAGATTGCATTCAGCGGGCAAACGAACGAGAGTATGTGGTGTGTATGTGAAGAGTCGGAAGTGAGCGGTTTTTGATTCCTTATTCGGTCTGTTCCTTTGAATTATTGCCTTCATGCAAGAGGTAATTTTGAACGTCGTGGCAGTCGCAGCCTTGATGGTTCATCAATTGCGTCTTGTACTCCATCACTTCATTGCGAAGATTTTGGACAATCGCATGTAACTCTCGAGTCTGTTGCGATGCCTGGCGCGCCGCAGCTTCCAAATTATTAGTCCATTCCTTCTTCTTTGTGCGACACTTGGCGGCAGCCAGACGATTGCGTTCCAGAAACTTGTTGCGCTTCGTCGAATTGCCGGAATCTTCTTGATCCGAGGGCAGACTGTTCATTTCCGAACTTGATCGTTTCCCTTGCAGGTGAGGCTTGCTCGCGTGTGTGAAACTAGGGCTTTGACCTGAACTAGAGCTTGATGCAGAGGTCTGCCTGACATTGCCCAGCAACTGAGGATTGAATGACATACCGCTCATATCTGAACGATTCTCCGGTAGACTGAGGGACTCAAGGGAACTAGTGTAGTCTTTGTATTGCTGCTGTCCGTGGTCAGCATATTCGAGGTCATAGACGTTCTGATCGCCGACAGCCCCGTGCAGGAAGGGAGTGAAGCCTGATGAGCCGTATTGTGATTGGAAGAAGTGAGCATCAGAGAAGTGTTGTGAATCCATCTTGAAAAGTGCTTTTTAATGATATTGCCTTGAAAGCAGAATTGTTAACTGGCCGGGGACGAGCAAAGCCTATTGTACTGGGACAATGGCAAGAACCAAGGATTAGAGAGCCTTGGAAGGTACGACAGAGTGGCAAAGAAATGCGAGGGAGAAATGCATTAAATGTGAAGGCTAGGCACTATGGGTAACGGCCGCCGCTCGTTTGGCGGAGTAAAAAGCCGCCTAATCGGTTGACTTCAGTGGCGCGCAAGTACCCGAGATCTAAAGGTCGATCGGACCAATAGATCTGAACGGAATCCGCCTATGGGAGGAATTGCCAATCATGGAAGTACGTTCTCATGTCAACCTCTTTCCGTTCGACCATCTTCAGGCACTCATACTTGTCTAGTCAGTAAGAAGGTGAAGCAGCAGACCGGCGCTTGTGCAAGATACCATGGCAACGTTTTGTCGTACTCGTGTTTTCGATTGCCGCAGCATCCGTCTGGGCGCAGATAATGGAGCGATACGGGGAGTTCCACCATTCTCTACTCGTATATGGGCAAATCTAGATGACCATGGTAACCATGGTAACCATGGAAATCGCACCCCTCTAGTTTGTCAATTTGGTGGTGAACACACCGTAGTACATAAGATTGATTGATTGACCCGAGCAAGCCACAAATGTTCAAATTCTATCTCCGCTTAAATGCGCTTCTCAACCAGGCATGTATTGCCGAACGGAATCTCCGCTTATACACTTGGGATTGTCACCGCTATGAGCAATAGGAACCGTACAAGCAAGACCGTAAAGTATGACTGGCAAGCACTCAAACGGGCTTTTCCCTCCATGCGGAGCTTCATCATGCAATAGTCATCTCATGCACCGCATGAAGCTGTGTCAGGTTCACATGCTTGGACACGCTGTCGATGCTTGATGAAAAGTCTTTGCGGGACTTGTATAAAAGGGCCAACAGCAGTGGGAGCAAGGTTAAAACACTACAAAGTTTAAGGATGAAAATTTCAATTGCATGCGCACTCTCCCTCCTGGCACAATGCGTGGTTGCCTCACCACTCAGTACGGACCGCACCACATCGATTGGCAGTGACGACGGCAATAATGTTGTCATTGAGTATGACGTGCAGCCATCCATTGCTGAGTCTGCTCAATCCAGACCTCCATACAGTGAACACAATTCTCCTGCAAAGAGAAAAGCAGTAAGATGAAACTCCAATCATCTTCTCTTGACCATCCACTCATGGTCTTTTTCTTAGTGCTACAATAAGTGTGCAGCTTCTGGCACAGGAGCATGCAGCAATCCCTATTCTTCTTCCGGCTGCAAAGCATACTGCAGAACAAATTGCAACTGTGGTAATGCCTGTTAAGGACCATTCGCTTGCTATGGAGAACCGCATGTCAAGCTCAGCAGCAGAGAACTTTGAACGGCCAGACTAGATTTACACTATTTGAATGCAGTAATTTTGTCATCCTCCATCCACGCTCAAGACATCTTGTTTGCATTTATACAGAATGGCCACTTCATTGTGTCAAGGACAAGTTATGCTTGAAATGTCATATATTATGAAGTGATCTAATATGCTCCTGATCTTCATACTCAACATGTTCTCTAAATCGACTCGTGCTCAAACGGGCAGGCAGTGTAAGCCTTGAGACTGTACCGGATTCCTCTATAACTGGCGATAACGGAGGACTATCTCTATTCGACGCTGTAGGCATACTCGAAGAAGGTTCTGACTGTCGAGATGTCACGGCAGACTTTGCAGCGCGAACGCATACTATAGGAAACGCCTTTGGGTCCTGACTGTCAGACTCGAGATTGAGGCCTCTACACCAAGCGTCATCAAAGATGTCAGTAATCCGAATGCGGTCTTCAACGCGGATTTGCAATTCATCTGGCAATACAGGCTCATAGTCATGAACGCAAATTGCAAGATCGCCCGTGGCCAGTGTCTCGCCCGTGTACCGGTCGAGAAACACCTGGGACGAGCGCAGTGACTCTTCGGAAACTGTGCGTTGTGGTGAACACGAGGGCGTCGCGGAGAGTCTGTATTCTGATTGGAAATGTTCTGAAATGGTAGACTCGCAAGAATCCAGGGTGAGTCTCTTTCCTTTCGAGACGTTTAGCATAGGGACAAGAGCATTAGTCGAGCCAAGACTGTATGCTGTCAACGACGTATTTTGATCTGTAGTAAAAGCAGACATAGTGGTGGAATTTGTATGACCTTCATACTTGCTGGGACATGTGGGAGATCTACCTTTCTCAGTCTGAGGACGATTTAGAGTTTGCAACCGATCACGCAGAGAATCGGCAAGTCGTTTTCTCCAGCACAAAATTCCAGCGATGAGAGCACAGACGAGAAGCGCAAAGAATGAAGAGACAGATATCCAAATCAACATAAATCTCGACAGACCATGAGACCTTTGTATGGCTGGCGGCGATTGCGACGTTGTCGGTGGCAGCTTGTCTGCAGTGATGTTGATTACGCGAGGACCGACCTGTGGAGAAAGACCCTCACAGAATCTATCCGCTCTATCGCCACAACATGCATCTGTCACATTCGAGCGCTTGTCAAGTACTGTGGTGCAATAATTACAAAGTGCTTGTCTGTTATCCCCGAAGCCACACAAAAGTTGTTCGTTTTTAAACCCATTGACGCAAGTGGATGAATTGTAAGCACCAGCAGGAGTCGAGCACAAGGCATAGTCCCGTCTCAAGTCATCGATGATGGTGTCTGTAATGGTCAGACCACAGCTCGGTGATGCAAGGATTGCAGCTTGACTTTCGGCATAAGCAGCGCAGGTCGTTGCACAGACAGTGGCTACGCTCGCAGCTGTTGGGGAGCAAGTTTTTCGAGACAACTGGACGATTGCTGCGCACAAGATCGTCTTGGTAAACCTTTAACAGAGTGAGTTGTGAGCTGATAAAAAATGATACGTAACGTACCTCGTGTAGTAATTAGCACTACTGTTGAATCTTGGACACGCCATTTGATCGAGGTACTTTGATTTTGGGAAGTCATGGACAATGAAGCTAGCCAAAGCATTGTCGAAATTGTGAGCGTTGTCGAGGCCATCTAGAAAAGGAAAATCGACGAGCTCTTGGTCAAAGGAGTCCCTTGAGAAACTGCCACAAAGCTTTGACTCGCTCAGTGGGATGCAGGCTGTTTGCACGCTCAACTGCAGCAAGGCACATACAATAAGTGCCACACGTAGACTTGTTGTGACATGACGATAACGCATCGATGGTAGATGCTGGATTTTAAGGGTACATGGGGAGTGTGAAAGAGGACCTGACGTGCTGATTGACTCTCTACCCGTTTGGATTTGTCTGCGAGTCTGCTACAGTATGCCTGCTCGTCCAAAGAAGCAGACTCTTCTGTCGTCCTCGTAACAGTCGGAACAGATGCTGTAACATGCGTCTCTTGTGCACTTTATTTGTGCTGCAGCTGCAGACGAATCACATTGGTGCTTCAAGTGATTGCCACGTCACTTGGCAGGCACACGTACCCTTCTACTTGCTCACTCATGATGCTTCTTCGATTTCCAGCTCTATAAGCATGTCAATCAGTCTAGTCAGCAATGACCTGCAGAGGAAGCAAGGACAGAGGCATGTGCTTCAAGACTTGTCTGTATGGCACGTGCGATGCAGAAGAGCTCCTCCACTCAGTGAACGCGGATTGCAACGCATAATGCAGGAGCAAGAAATGGATTGATCCCTCATCCAGGCCTGTGGTGACACTTATGCAACACGATATGGAATCCCTCGTCTCCTCTTTCAACCACGACTCTGACCTCAACACTTTCAATATCCCTTTCGTCCCGGATGACTCCACCTCTCCTGATGCTCACACAGTCTCCACAGACATAAGCACACCTCCTATACTCCCTCTGCGAAGCTCTCCCGAGGAGACTGCCGACAAAGAGCAGGACGTGTCAAAGAAGCCCGGCATCTCTAGATCCACATACTTTCGCGCAAAACGCAATCTCAAATCCCATGGCAGCGTTCGATGTGCTCCCTCTGGCAAACAGATCGGTCGTCCCCAAAAACTGAACGCTACGGCGGAAAAGGTATGCAACCCTGCACCAGCGTCATGGTCAGATGAGTCTAACGGTCTAGTTGATACAATGTGAGCTGGTAAGGAATCCAGCTGCAGAACTCAAACAGCTGCAGGCGCTTGTCTCTGAAAAATGCGCCATCACAGTCTCTCTCTCCTCCATAAGCCGCAGACTCAAGGCGCTTGGATGCAGCCCCTCACAAAACCCGAGCCTGCCGAAGCGCTCTACACGAAAGCGTACCGAGGACTCTGCCGACTTGCAAATCGCGTCTCTCGCCGCATTACAGCATGACAACGAGTACGATGCCATGCCTCACTTGGAAGACTACGAGCTACTGCAAAATGCATTTGCCGGCAATATTCACGATCCAGACCTTTCGGCATACGACAATAGCCCCGACATGAACCTCAGTCTATTGGATATGCAGTCGGAATACACGGATCTGAGTCATTCTCTCGATTCCGGCACGGAAGATGGACACAATTTATACAAGTACCATGCCTATGATAAGGAGCATGACCTCGGAGATTATTCGCCCAATCTGAATCAGGACCTCTACCAACATCCAGACCACGAGCGGCAAATGCTCTTCAATGATCCTGATCTGGTCGTCAACGATAATTGGCAACAGGTGTAGATTTGTTTTCTTGGTTGGCTGTGTAAGGATGGTCACTCCTGGCTAGCCCATTCTCATTCAGTGGACGAGTGTCATTCACAAGGAGACATTGTTGCCTTTGGACTAATTACACATACATTCATATCGGTCGGAATAATTTCCATTTACATCATACAAAAGCCCATCCCGAGCGTCAGCCACTACTCATGAATTTTCTACCAAGCAGATATTTCCTGGACCTGCACCAAACGATCTTCTTTTTCGGCTCTTCATGGCCGAGATTCCAAAGGCAACAGGACTGCTAGAAGGGACGAACACAGTGTTAAAGCCACTTCTCTGTCGGATCGGCTTTGAATGCCGTATAATCATCTCGATTGAAGAACGATACTTCCGTTTCATTTTCGATACCAAGAGATTCTAGTATAATGCTATTGTCCTCTAATATCCAGTCTTCATGATCGAGATTGATGATGAGGTTGGTCGTTTTTGATCCGTGAGCCTTTGTGTATAATTTGAGCGTATCCGCTTGCAGCCCTTTGTATACTTTCCAACCTGGTCGCGAGGTGATTTCTACCGAAATCCCTGTCAGGCATGACTTGTCTCATGCCAACTGTGGGGTGTTCTTACCTGCACTTGCCAATTCCTTCAGTTGACCAACTGTTGTGGTGGTCAAATCCACATGCTGAAGGACCAAGTTTTTAACAATCCGATACTAGACACCATGAGCATAAGAAGGTGAGTTTTATTCATTCACAAACACACCGGGAAGCTCTTGATGACTCGGACGGTCAATACTGCATCATTTACTAGGGCATCATGTCAGCCTTGATCATACAAAGGTGAGGGCTAGATACGCGGTCGAAGGGTGTTTGTCAAGGCATCCGGCAGGCTCATACGCTTGCTTCCGGGGTAACGCTGTTGCAGCTCTGTTTGTGTGCTGAAACGGCCGGTGCTCAGAATGTTTTTGTGTTTGCCATTTCCGCCGATGAGATACGAGATTTCAGAGTCTCTATTGTAAATCGCACAACTGTAGCTGCCACCATATCTGCTTTGCTAGAAACTCTGCCCTCCGGACCTGGTGCACATGGACGATGCAGGTCACATAGAGAGCTGGACCGCGGAGGAAGTGGTTGTCTTTCTCGCGAGTCTCGAGCTAGATCAATATAGCGACGATTTCATTGGTACGACTCACACAGCAACACAATGATTACGCCATATTATGACAGACTGACAAGTGACTTGCAGGAAACGGAATCACGGGAGACATCCTGATTCACCTTGACCATGAGTCGCTACGCGAAATAGGCGTCGAAAGTGTCGGACATCGTTTGAATATTCTACGCGCAGTCTACAATACAAAAATTGCGGATCATGTGACGATAGAGCCGGATCACTATGTACCAGCGAGTAGGTCAGCCTCGGAAATAGGTGGCAAGGGTGGTATAGACTGACCCGTCATAGCTGTAGAGCTCAGTACTTCCTCCAGAGACACAACGGCGCAAATCTCGAAAGATGTGCTTGCAATCAGTCAAGCCATACAACTCAGAGGCAAGTGGCAATATCTGCTAGCATTCCTACAAATAATTGGTCACTTACATGCTATAGACGAGCGGCTCATCGCTGCTGAAACGGAGATTAAGCGTCTGGCAGAAACCTTGACGCGTTTGAAGGAGCAGCTGATTCCGGTTTTCAAAGTGGTCAAGGAACTACAACCACTGCCTACGCCAGATCCAGGCATCAATGCCTCTTCGAATCAACAATCACAAATGCAGCAACCACCTGCCTCCACACTATCTCGCAAATTCAGCACCAAGAAACTCTTTCTTGGATCGGCTCCAAGACAACCATCACCGACTCACGTTCCCACAGGCTATATGCACGAACCCGAATCTCCTCACTCACCAAACAGATATATGGATGGGCCTCGTGCTCAGACTCCAATCCCGTACTCTATGCCGCCACTAGTCGAATCGCCCCGTCCCGCATCAACCACGGCCCGACCGGGTCCTCCTCCGCCTCGCCCTCCGCCTCCAGGGGCAGCGCCGACTCCGACAGCAGGCGCAC
>DF820126.1:0-50337 GCA_000836195.1 Taphrina populina JCM 22190
CTCAAGTCATGTAGTAAGCACGTCTAGAATACCCTTCAGATGTAGAATAGACTTTTTATTGTTCTACTCGTTATGTTCAGATAGCGTATAACCACTTATACTAGTGTAAAAAATCTTGTTAGGAAACCTAAGGAAAACCTGGTTGGAGCTGGGCGAGGTCCATCTTAGCGCGCAAACATCTTCATACGTCTAATCTAACCAAGTTGCAAAACTGACTAACTACTGGTGAGGCATGGGGTCCTTATATACTTTAGGTAAGGCCTCATGACTCAGCGCTGTGAGTCATCACTATGACTCAGTGTATGACTCAGTGCTGTGACTCAGCAATTATGACTCAGTGCTATGAGCCATTGATGAGTCATGCCTTGGCACGTCTGTTCCACAAGTCTTGTGGGAACGATTCGTGACAACTAGACCTTATGACATCTATAAATCAGGCTAATCGTGATCATCGCTTACGTGTATGCGTGAAGTCGACTGGACAAATTCAAGCAATCCGTTCAAGGCATCACCTTCGGCTGCCTCTGTTTCTTCTGCAACGCCGAGAATTATCTCATCCTCATCGGGCTCGCAATTCTCTGGATGGGCACATCCATGACTGCAAAATGACCTTTCTTTGTCATCACTGCCTTGATCGAGGTGGTAATTTCCAAGGCTGACACTCGCAAAGTACAGTGTCTATATTGATCTTGGAAAAGTCTGCACAGCGCCCGATCCCCACAAGGAGGCTGTTCACGCATCTCAATTCCTCGAGGGCGGTCTCTTCAGAAAGATGAGACCGCATAGTGCTTTCGCAGCACTGGCTGTCCAGTTTGCGAAGGTATTCCAGGACAGCAACACACAATAACTGAAAGTGAGCTAGATACCATTGGACTAAGCGTTCTACTTCTACCTGTAGAAGTGCTCTCTTCACAATACAGCGAGCTAATCTGATTTGAGCATCCGTAGCAGCAGAGCGGTCGTCGCGGTACGACATTCAAGGGTGCATAGCCGCAGTGGTGGGCATTGCCAGAAAAGTTGGTGTTTCAATCGCTTGTGACAGGCGGCTCTGTTTCAATTTCTGGTAGAAATTCACGGTCTTCCACATTGAGTTCCATGGCTTTATCAACCAAGAAATTGTGATCGGCTACCAGTGTACGTAAGGATCGATTCACTATATTCAAGGAGTTCACTATCATGACCGCACGTCTCTCGCCAGACTTAGCTGCTCGGAATCTAACCGTACGTGCTTGTAGATCACTTCAGGTAGCCCAGATCTTCAGACGCTTGGCTAGCTTTAGCATTCGATTTGACCAGCTCATTCACCAGAAACAAGCCAAAGATCCCGCGATCTCCTTTACCCATTAACATATCGAAGAACCTTAGTTAGACTCCATGACGACATGTCGCAAGCATAATGCCAGTCTCGTTTACATCTGGACTGCTCGTGGTTTTTTCTCGCACAGCATCAATGTGTCGTTCACAACCGAATTCCTTCTGAGCACCAGAATTGTTGTCGGGTTGCAACGTAGCTGAATTGAAATGTGGAAAAGTTGGAAAGTCATGCTGGTGATAGATATATTTAGTGTTACTCATGAAATCTTTCGTGTCTTTTTTGCCAAAGTCGAAGCGCTTATATTGTATGTTGCTATCAAGCGAAAAGATCAAAGCAGGCCGGTCCTTGTCATTTTTTGCGGTCGGCTCTTTGGATAGCCAGGTAAAGCATGCGGGACACTGTTCTTTCAGAGCACCAATCTTGAATTGTGATCTCGGCACGTCACTGTCAACACGATTACGATTTAGTAAGCGGTATGCATGTTTACGAGCCTCTGTTTGAATCGTCAACCACTGAGCATGGGCATCACGAGAATGCTCTCGGTGAAATGCTGCTTATTGTGGAAGGCTATGAATTCCTGGCAATAATACTCCTCGAAGTGACTGAGTCCTTACTTTCTGCCGCACAATCTTTGAAAAATCGTTGCGTGGGTCTGGTGATAATTGTGGGGCAATTGGTGAACGTTGTTGGATTTCGCCACTGCAATCATCTTGAATCTTGCCAACCTTTTTATGTTACTGGAGAAAGTATCGCCATGTCGCTCAACTGGATCACCTCTGGGACAACTCTCATCGTCCCTGCCGTTGTAGCAGCAGACGAAGCATTCACGACATTCATCTCAGTGGTCTGCGACTTGACCTCCTTTGAGCCAGCACTCGGCGTCCTTTATCTTTCCACCTATCGCCTCGTCTTTATCGAGTCTCCCAAAAAGGGGCAAGCACTTGATTCGCTGCCACTCAAGCAAGTCGTCATTCCACTGCATAGATGGCAAAACCCAGCGATTGGACAACCGTGGTTCGGCCCAAACTTTTATGAGGGAGAAGTCAAGCCTACGCCTGGAGGCGGTCTGCAATTAGCGGGAGGCATGACAGTCAAGGCAAAGTTCATCTTCAAAGAAGGCGGCATTGAAAGATTTCATAAAGGTCTGGAAGTCGCATTCACGACCGCTCGCGAACGACAGCGTCATCGTGCTGCCGGTGCAATCGAAGAGGATCTGCCGCCTTATGAGATTGCTGGATCAGGTGCAGGCGTACCTCCTACATACGGTTGAATACCTCCTTCTTATCTGTCTGCCCTCATCCGCCATAACACGAATCGTACCCTACAGTTGGTCGACAATGTGCGGCGCACATTCTTGCCTGCGCTTGCGAGAAGCCCGTATGGGATCCAACTGCACGAATCTACAATATTCTCCTCTAGCTTGGGTTCTGTCTTCAGTTTTGTGCGTTTCGCTGATGAAGCATCAAAATTGAAAAGGTGTGAAGCGTCGGTTGTCAATAGTTCCTGTTTGTACATAGCTAGTCAACTTTTCTATTCCAGTACACTTCTCCCATGTAAAATCCAGTCCCTTAGAACTTTCGCTGTCCTACCTCGACTACCTATGACTCTGGATCAAGATCAGGATCATGCAATCAGTGGCTGCAGGCTGTTCTTCCTGCGGAGCCGAGTGGCTGTATCCCATGGTTCTTGCGGTGCTTTCTACGCACAATAGTATACCGTAGCTCGAAGGTCAGAAGAGGTTCATGTCACCAGCGACAGGATCTTCTCCCCAGGAAGAAGGCATGAGTCCTCTCAAATTTTTGAACGTTGCAAACAAGATTTTGAGTAGGGCAACAAAGTCATTGATTATACTAGACTCGGTAGACCAGTCACGAGTCCCTGTCAATACATGCGCTCACGCCATGTAGTCGTTCAATCCGCCTCATAGTGCGCACTTGGCCATGATAAAGCACGCCCTGCAGATTGAACATACGAGACCTGCTTCGATAGTGAGTCGTACACCAGTAACTGTGCGGACAAATATGCTAAAAGACAGATTCTTATGTATGCGACCAAGAATGCAGATAAAGAGAGCAAAGGTACAGAAGAAAACGATCTCCGCGTTGAGCTGATGCAAGCATTCTCGGAGAAAACATCTGAACTTTGTGAGACACACATTTGCCTAACACAGCATCCGTATTTTGTGGTCAGCCAATGCTCGTCGCATTACCGAGAATGATGGGCTTACTCACCTATAGGACAAGTTTAATGCACTTCAAAGAGAGATTTCTAACGCAAAGCAAGTGTATATAGTAGGCTATGATACCTTTATAAGAATCCTCGACAAAAAGTACTACCCGGACCAAGACCTCGCTAAATCAGGTTTGGGTACATTCTTTGAGCATGGCAAGTTGCTTTGTGCGTTGCGGGAAGATGACAAGTGGGGCGACTGTGTGCGTCAAAGACAACATGTGGAGAAGTTTGCTGCAGGAAAGGTCGAGGACGTCCCTCAATACTGGGGACAAAATATCGAGATTATGACATTGGCGGCAGAAGACGGACTTGGTGTGTCCTCTTCCATGTTGAGAGATGCTGTTGTCTCCAATGATGAGGCAACCCTGGCACGATACCTCACACCAGAAGTACGGTCAGTTATCAACAAAAGGCAATTGTACACAGAAACAAATACCATCAAGTTTCCATATTTGACTCGTCAACATGTCATCAATTGCAGTTTCTCGCGGTGGCACGCCAAATTCAAAAGTGTCTCTCCACGCGCCCGAGTACTGAAGCCATTGCCGGTCTCGTTTATACAGTACCTCAACGAGGATGGTTTGACGTTGCCACAAGATTCGCGTCTCATGAGCAAAATAGAAGCGCTCGACTCGGATTCAGAAGCGAGCGACTTTGATGATGAGGGGTTCGCTGAAGAGGACCCGACTGAATCGTTTCGAGAATTTCATCATCAAATTGAGGAGGAGATACAAGCTTTAGGCGGTGCAGTTGTTCCTAAACTCAATTGGTCGTCGCCTAAAGACGCGCTATGGATAACAGCAGACAAAACACTTAAATGCACCTCTGCAAATGACATTTACTTGCTCCTCAAATCGTCCGACTTTGTTATGCACGATCTCGAACGCGCATTCGAGCACTGTGATGATGATCAGGCGCTGCCTGCTCAGGGAGAGCTGGAATTGGTGCTGAAAAAGTGGTTTCATGCTCAGCCGTCAATGGAATTTCGGTGTTTTGTCAAAGACTCTAGACTCGTTGCAATTTCACAGCGTGATGCGAATCACTATGATTTTCTCCAAGGAGAGACTGTCAGGATCGTCAAGCTTGCGTCCGACTTGTGTCAACATCACTTGCTTGTCAAGTTCCCCGACCCACACTGTAAGTCGAGAACAGTATGAAGGATGTGATTTAATTGACGGTATAGTTGTATTTGACATGTACATCTCCCTCGTGCAGGACAAGGCATGGGTCATGGACATTAATCCATTCTGTAGCACTACCGATTCTTTACTTTTCGATTGGCAAGAAATACTCACATTATCTGCTGCCAAAGTCCGCGATGGACCGGAAACGCGACTCGTGTCCAAGGATTCAGTCATGAGTAATATGCCTACGTACTCTGCTCATCAAGTACCGCTGGAACTGATTGACTCTTCTGATGGTGTGGATCCCGCCACGTTTGCGGAAGAATTTCAGCGTAAATTGGCGAAAGCAGTATTTGAATCCTGAGGTGTACACTGCGTGGTGGTGGGAGTCTTTGAAACCTTGACTGAGTGGAACGTGAAACTAACGCCTTTACTGCTTTATGCAAGTAGGCACAAGTCAAGCCAAAATAGACGTAGGCGCAACAATTTGCTCAGCTAATCACCGCCGCTCATCTTTACGTGGCAGTGGATGGCGCTGTCTTCGTACAAATATGCGATGAATTAGATGCAATGATGTACTGTTTCTTCTGGAATACTGCGCACAATCCGGCTGTTACGGTGCGTTCAAGCAAGAAGTATAGCTGGATTACAATCAGCACTAGTAATATCGGTATGGAGAGGAGAAAAAGTTCTTCATTACTTGTTCAATTTTCATCACTACTCTTATGAAGGTGGTGTTTTTGCGCCGTTTCCGCCTGCGCCATTAGGAACATGATTGATTCTCATAGCTTGATCAAGCGAGTTTTTCAGCTCTTGCGAGTCTTGATTTTCAGAGGCTTCTTGCATGGAGCTGATTTGCTCAATCGTGACGGTCTCATCGAGGACTATTCGCACAGCGGCTTCAATGCTACTTGCTTCCGTGGCAGACTTGCCTTCCTTTAATGCTTTCGCTCTAGCGGCCACCGCTTTCCCATCGATATGGGCCGCTTTCAGGGTCTCATAACGCGCCAGTTTTTGTTGTTCAGACTCATACAGTATCTGTGTATCAGTCGCCAATTTTGTTTCCACTTTCGATTGCATTTTTTGCCATGGCTGTAGTGTTTCGCGATGGACGCGTGCTTCTTGTGAAAAAATGGGAAAGATGTGCGCCTCAGTGTTGAAGACGATTTCATCGAGCGCGAGTGCTTTTTCACCCTTGGCGTCGGCAAAGATGAGAAACAGATATTTCAGCGTTTCAGCGAGCCAAAACGATTCCATATTGTCTCGCATCGTGGGACGCTCCGCCATGACATTGTTGATGGAACTGTACCCTTCCCCTTCACCCACATGCAAGTATGCCTCAAACGACGCAAAAATGTCCCATGCCCAAGTCCGGTAAATCTCATCTCTCGTAATGCGCCACAAGACAAATAAACTCTCTACTGTTTCGGGGCGCATGAGATTATGTTTGTCGCGATCGTGGATGTGAATGTCTGGCGACTTGGACGTCGTGCTCGGATTATGCGCATTGTCGTTGAAATAGACAATTTCCGGTGCCAATCCAGTTGTCGTTGAATTGTACATTTCAAAACACGAGCGAGTCAATTCTTTCGCGAGCGCCATGTCTTCGTCCTGGACTGCACTCCACCAGGGCTTCCTCTGCGCATCTCTGAGGGATAATCCGCGTGTAGCGCCCAACGCCAGTGTCCCCGGCAAGAAACAAACGAGATGGTCCATCTTCGGATCGAGCGGACTTTCGACGCCTGCGTGCTTTTCCCCGATATAGGTCAATTTATTTGGGTAGCTCTGTCCCACCAAGTGCTTCTTGATGCCTGCCACGGCCCACTCGTATTCATTCTTGTAGACAATACTGTCGACCATAAGCCACTGCTTCGCCAGGTATTCGTAATAGCTGTCACCGCGACTACCGAGACGAATCTCACTGCCTTGATACTCGCCCGACTCTGGCTGAACAAAGATTGGCACTAGTCCTGCAACGGGAGAATTCTGTCTCAGGCGGGCCATGACTCGCTCAGAGGCATCGCCGTACCGGGGATCTTGCGTTATATGACTCAAATACTTCATTTCTAATTGTAGCGTTGCGACTTCTGCTGTACTTGATGCGCCCATATCATCCGTGCTTTTGACCCCTTTTTTGGTTTTCAAATTGACAGAGGCCGTCGGTATGCCACTCGAGGTTCCGTAAGCGCCCAATAAGCGATCACCGAGGTCTTTCGCCTTGTCCAAGTAGATCTGGTCTTGTGTGAGGTGATAGATTGACAATAATCCACCCAACATTCTGATTGTCGTCTCAAAGACATTCACTTCAGCGTCAACGTTGAACGTATGCGTGTTTACGAGCCAATCTCGTGCCACATTGAGCGGCTGCTGTAAATCCATCAAGTACATTGTATCCAACGCATCAATAATGATCCAACCCATTCCTCCAGGAATCATATTTTTGCCAGTCTTGGTGACTGGATGAAATTCATCTTTTCCCCATGCCGATTTTGTGAATGCCGTCCAAGACTCCATGAATGCATCACGCACACGTTGCTGTCGGCCACGATTATCCAACAACACTTCAGGCTTGTTTTCAGGGTCATGATTGAGGGGCGATTGAGAAGACATGAGACTGTCACTAGGAACCTTGATGAAGTAGAAAAACAAAATGACAAGTGCAATGGCGCCTAATATAGGATACCGCCGTTTCCTATAGAATGGTCCACGAGAGCGTGGCACGCCTCCGTAGAATGGTTTATCTTGTTTAGCGTACCATGACTTTGAGCCAGATTCACGCCGCGCTCGGTAAGTCGTTGGTATGCCGTTCATCGAGAAACTCATCGCGAGTGTTCTCTACGCCTTACCAAACCTCACTTACGG
Source organism: Taphrina populina JCM 22190 (assembly GCA_000836195.1). Lineage (NCBI taxonomy): Eukaryota > Fungi > Ascomycota > Taphrinomycetes > Taphrinales > Taphrinaceae > Taphrina > Taphrina populina. Next base: position 7,534 of record DF820126.1, read on the forward strand.
GTTCAACAACTGCACGGAACGGCTCGAACGCGGGCTGTAAAACTTGTTGTGTTGCTTTGTGAAATGCTTGTTTGTAGGACTTTCGGTGTGGTCGTATTGCCACATCTGCAGAAACCAGGACGGAAGCTCCGCAGCAGACTTGCGAATGGATGACGGAGCAGAAGGAACATATCTGCAGATTAGAGCGAGTGGAAGAGGACGCCAATCAAAATTCAGAGGATGATTCAAGTAAGCAAGGCGAGCTTGGCTCACTTGGAGGACGTGCAGAGCCTCATCAATGAATACTATGAAGCTCTTGATATTCAAAAACGAGATTCCCCACAAGTGACCGCTGCATTTCTGGAAGCCTCAGCAACGTCTGCGGCGAACATAGGAATTTGGATCGCTTACGAGGCTGAGGATCCTGTAGGCTGCGTTGTTTTGAGGAATCTGGATGCCGCAGAATTGACAATCGCTGGGTTCTCGGATGACATGGTGATTGGTGAGGTCAAAAGGTTATTCGTTAAAGACTTGTACCGTGGGAGAGGTGTTGCAAACATGCTTATGGAAGCGCTCGAAAGATTCGCAACAAAATCACAGATCAGTTGGATATATCTCGATTCGAAAGACGATTTACTGGCGGCCATAACATTGTACACAAGAAGAGGTTATGCAGCATGTCCTAGATACAATATCAATCCTCAGGCTACCATTTTTCTACGGAAACAGATACTTTCGGAGATTTACTCCGAATGAGATAGCTCGTGCATGCTGTCAGGGAGCAGAACCATGTCACGATGACTGCATGAATGCAGCGGGATCATAAGCATGTTTGACTATGGCCCAAGATGGTCATCTCTCGACACCGCCGCACTCTCACGGTACAGATCCAGCTTCCAAGATATCTTTGCTACACAAGTCACTCTCCAAGCTGATTGGAGTTGCCATGTTCGAGGACATAACATACTGGTCATCACCAGCTCATATGGCGATATTGCGAAGCATTACATGAAGCCATGGCGTTTTTGCCAATACATATGCGCAATGTGATACTTGTCAATGGAGTATCTCTCCTTGCAAGCCACATCGTGCGGAGTTCCGTTCCATGTAGCAGGTCTCAAAATCGTTATATCCAGAGGTTGCGGCTGTGCTGCATGCGGATCAAGCATATCGACCATGAGAAGTCAGAAGAGTATCTTCTTTCTTTATGCCTAGAATTTGTAATACTGGCTGAATTTGTGCACCTATCCACGAATATATGGCTTTCACTAAGCCACCAGCCTTCTTTCTGCTTTGCCTAAGATCATAGCCCGGTTTAGCTTCGTCCACGGTTGACGCATTCACGGCGTTGCTTATCGATGGCAGCATGTTATCCCCAGCACTTAGTGACACGAACAGAGAAAAAGGGACGAGCCAAACACATATTCCAAAAAAGCTTGCCACTTGACCAAACCCTACTTGACGTCGTTCTCTTTGCATTTGTCCGAATGCTCTGAACCACAAGTAGTGATTCACAAACACCAGCACACATGCTGCAATAAATCGACCGGAGCCAAGCTGAATGACTGGAAAGGTTTTGAGGTTTGAATAGTAAATAGCGTGACTTCCAAGTCCAAACAGGACTAGATACCATGGTAAACCATCAAGAAGAGACAACACTAGAATGCCACAAACAACGTAGATGGCGTATCGGATGCATCGCTTCGAGAATGAAGCATGCTCTTCAACGAATTCGGAGACGTAGTAGAGGCCAGACGCAATCGAGAGCGTGATCAAAACAAATGCCAAGATGCCTCCAACGAAAGAAAGCGCAGTCAGTACGATCATTGAGCGTTTTCCTGATGCGATGTAGAGACGATATGCACAGCTTGAGTACGACTATAGGTATGTCATTTGTAGAGCAGGAGGCAGATGACTTGTGATGGTTCAATAAAGAGCAGAAACGTTGAGTTGTTGATTGTGGCTTGTTGCTCTGAGGAGCTCTGACATTGGCCGCGTCTCCAGTTGCACCAAGTCTGGCATACTCTTCATGTAGAACACGTCCTTCTTTCAACGCTGTTTGAACGTTGTCATGTCGAGCGGGGACACACCTTCGGTTCGAACAGAGGACATGAGTTCTTCTCAAGAGAATGACCCGTCTTCTCCACGAAACAAGGCTTTAGATGAATTCAAAGTCAAGCTTAAGAGTCATAGAGAATTTGACGATAAACTCAAACAGAGTACGTGTTTGGTCCTCTTTCGTTTGCGACGCGCGTCTAAACATCTGTAGTTCGCATGGATATTCGAGGTCTGGAGCAAAAGTTCAATAAAACAGAGGATGACATGAAAGCTCTACAGTCAGTGGGTCAAATAATCGGGGAGGTTTTGAAGCAATTGGATGAGGAAAGATTTATAGTCAAAGCGTCTGCTGGCCCACGCTATATAGTCGGTTGTCGCAACAACCTGAAAAGATCGAAGCTCAAGCAAGGCGTGCGTGTCAGTCTAGATATGACCACATTGACAATCATGCGAATCTTACCGCGTGAGGTGGATCCACTCGTCTACAACATGTCCCTAGAAGATCCGGGAAAAATCAGCTTTGCCGGGATTGGTGGCCTGAATGAACAAATCAGGGAGGTGAGAGAGGTCATTGAGTTGCCCTTAAAAAACCCGGAACTCTTCCTGCGTGTGGGTATCAAACCTCCCAAGGGTGTTTTACTGTACGGTCCGCCCGGAACTGGCAAGACGCTTCTCGCACGAGCCGTGGCATCTTCTTTAGACACAAACTTCCTCAAGGTGGTATCCTCCGCAATAGTGGACAAATATATTGGAGAATCAGCTCGGTTGATCAGAGAGATGTTTGCTTATGCTAAAGAACATGAGCCCTGTATCATTTTTATGGATGAGATTGATGCAATAGGTGGACGTCGATTCAGTGAGGGCACATCAGCGGATCGTGAAATACAACGCACATTGATGGAATTGTTGAATTGTCTCGATGGTTTCGACTATCTTGGTCAGACAAAGGTCATCATGGCTACCAATAGACCGGACACCTTAGATCCAGCGCTTTTGCGTCCCGGTCGGCTAGACAGGAAGATAGAAATTCCACTACCCAATGAAATTGGACGTATGGAAATCCTCAAAATTCACATGAATGGAGTCCAGCAAGCAGGCGAGTTTGATCTGGAAGCTATTGTGAAACTGAGTGATGGATTCAATGGAGCAGATTTGCGCAATGTGGTTACGGAAGGCGCGTTCTTCAGTATCAGGGCAGATCGTGATCACCTGATTCAAGAAGATTTGCAGAAAGCGGTGCGTAAGATGAATGAGACCAAGAAACTCGAGACAAAGCTCGATTACGGCAAGGTATAATTGAGACAGATTACGAGGCAGTGATTTCACCCAGCATAACGATAATGCTTTTTTAATAGATCACTGTAAAAGAAAGTGCCCAAGCAGTGCATTAGTCCTCTAATCTTCAATTCCCGAACACCACTCGCTCCGCATGGCTTACAACGGCCCACGTGTCTTGTGCTCCCTGAAAAATACACGATGGAAACAGAATTGACAGTCTTGCTTTACCGCACGCAACTTGTCACTTGTATAGCCTGATGATGAAGGTATTGTAATAACGAAAGAAGGACCCAGAAGTACGTTGGTGGCTTGAAGAAGACGCCACTAAGCAGATCTTGGAACTTTCTGCCGTTGTGCATCCGTGCCTGCCGTGCATCAGTGTCACACAAACCAATTTGTCATGTCTGTCTTCCTGCATTAACTGCCTTTCTTCTCCTACGCTCGTGGCCTGCTTGTCATACTCGTGTAGCTTGGGATGACCCCATCAATGGCGCTCGCTATCGTGATGATCGTTGCAATACATCATAGCGTAGCCACGGTGGTGCCAGAGGTTCAATTCACACAGGATTCGAAAAGTGCCCACTTGTTATCTTCAATTGGTCAAGACTATGTGAAGGAGCATCTACCTCATGTAGCTTTAAATAAAAATACCCGCGGCTCTCTCCTGCGAAGGTTCAGTCCCATCATCTATCTACATCCGGACGATCAATATCTGCCGACGGACCCTGCTCTGACATTTGCAAAGTACTACAATGCCACAACAAATACCATGTCTATACCGCCAGCAGAACTTTCTGGCATGCCACTTACATATGAAGCTGGCCATATGGAAGATGCGTCGGCAGAACGAAGAAGCACGGCTACCACGATAGAGCATCATCAGTCCTTGACATCTCTCGCGTCAAATAATGCCAAGACAAACACGTCGGATGAATATAACGATTTTAGACGCCCTTCAGCACGAAGTGGCAAAGCAAGAGTGACTGCGCCCGTGACCGCTCAAGCCCGTGTGTTAACAAAAGGCAAGCATGCGGGCAAGATTCTTTTGCAATACTGGTATTGGCACCACTTTAATGGCGCACAAGGATTTTCCGTCACGTCAAGGTATGGTAGCCACCGAGATACGGAAGGGATCACGAGATGGGAATGGTGGCCGCTAGCGATTCATAATTCAGACTGGGAACACACGACCGTGACGTTGAAGCAACGGCCCAAAAGCCACCGCAGCATAAAAGATTTACTGCGTGGCCGCTTCAAGGCGAGTGATTTCGAGATTGAAAGTGTCTACTATCCTGTCCATGCAGAAGTCGAGGACAAGGTCACAGAATTTCCACGAGAAGGTTCGCATCCTGTTGTGTATTCACATTTAAATTCGCACGCATGTTATGCCGTTCCCGGAGATTATTGGAACAAAGATCCGGGATTCGATGGATTCGTCAACACATTTGTGCGTATTGTCACGTTTGGTCGAATCCAGCAAATCAAGGTCATTGATATAGGATTCAAGCCTGAAGAAGCAATCCGGTGGGCAGACTACACGATCCTCGATGTCTCTGATGCAACTGAGGGCGATGCTCCACAATGGGCGTTATGGAGAGGCAATTGGGGAGATTCAGTGGACCAGACCAAAATGACGGGCCCGCCGTCCTATGTGCCATCCAGGCATGCACTGCGATTTACGCTCTGGCTTCTCAATGTGTTTGGAAAATTGCGGAAGTTTGTCAAACCTGTCAAGAGGGCGCCGCGCGGACCTTTGGCCCATTGGAATTGGCTATCGATGGATATGGTTGCAGACAATTATGTTCCGAAAGTTAGAACTGCTCCACCACGAATAGCCATTCTTGGGTTCCTAATAAGCTTGGCCGTAGTTTTTGGCAGCACTATAGTGCTGCTTTCTCTTGCAGCGGTGGCATTCCTGATCATTGCGCGGCTAGTCGTTCGCAGGAAGAAACCCAGCTTGGGATGTCTGCGAGCAGTGACGTTTGGTCGCGAGCGTGCCGCGCGAAATTGGTCCAAATTCAGCCCATCCATGCAAAGAACGGCCAGTGACGATGACTTGGTCGCTGTGGGATTATTGACGGACGATATACGCTCTCCCAGTATGAGCGAAGCCTTTGAGTTTGAGGAACCCAAGACTCCCTCGCTATTGTAAATAGGTATGCATATGACGGTGTACATCTGTGATTTTCGAGATCATCTGATCGTAAAGCCTCGTATCATTGCGGACGAAAATTAAATGTGAGTGCAATACTGTTCTGTGGTACACCAGAACTTCAGGACTGATAGTTCTCCCGGCAGGTTGAACGCATACTTATACTGTTCGGTTCGAGTCATGTCGAATGCACCGGAACGATACGAGTTGATATTAGTGCCTGATGGAGTTCAGAAAGTAGCGTTGACGCCAGACTCTAAACTGCCCAACTGCGCAACGATCAAGTTTGAAAAAGAGGACCATACGTTAGGCAACATGTTGCGCAGTCAACTCTTGAAAGATCATCGCGTCCTGTTTGCTGCATATAAAGTCGAACACCCGCTCGATCACAGTTTCATTTTGCGCGTGCAGACGATTGATGGATTCCAGCCGAAAGAAGCAGTGACGGAAGCCTGTAAAGACATCCTCGTACAACTCGACAAGTTGCGACAAAAGTTTGAAGAGGAGTGGGAGTTGAAGAAGATTAGTACTGAAGGAGCATACTAAAGCCATCTTCTGTGCTTTCGAATAAAACACTTCAAGGTGTGGTCACACGTTTTTTTTCGGTGGATCACTGTTGCACCGGACAAGTACTACTCCATGTGCCGGATCGCTTTCATATCCCTCGATCATCAAATGAGGCATGTTATTGGGAACAGAGATGGAAAGTATGGTGGACACGGATCGAGCCATAGCGACTTGGCCTGAGAGAGATATATGAAGGAGCATGATTCTTCTCTTGTCTCAGGAATGTCGTCTCGGGATACTCTCGCAATTACCACAGGAGATGGTGCCCGACTCGAAGGGAAATTTTCGCGGAGACTGTTGAGAACACGACAATGCCGCACTCTGTACTCGAAATCTTTTGGGTCTGGTAGACCTAGGGTCTTTACTTCTGAACAAGGAATATCAATGAACGTCATATGGGTTTCGTTTCGGCGGATCGGTAAAGAGGTATCAGAAATATATGTACGTATGTATGTGCTCGGAAAAGCTTTTGTGCCACAGCCTACCAGGGCAGCTCTTTTGTCAGTTGCAGCTGATTACAGGTTACTGCATATCATATCTCTGCTCTTATTCTTCTCCCGCGCTGCTGTTCTGTCTAGATGTTCTCCCATATGCATTCACGTACCCAGGTATCCATAAAACACACTTGAAATGTTGCCAGTATCTACATTATCATCCGTTTCACAATTGTCGCGTCGCGTAAGTAGTTTCTTTGACTGGCTGGCGTCCCCACAATTCGCCAAAATTGACATCTCTTCACAACGTCAAGCTTCAGAGACATTAAACGGTCTGAAGTAGCTTGTCGGACACAATGGTAACGCGTCCTTTTGTGCATTGAGCGGTGTAAGAACAGAATCCATGCGGATTCAAGTTCGGCCTCGTCATGCCTGTTCTTTGCATGACTTGTCGGCAAACAAGGTGGAATCGCTGAGAACAAATCTACTAGCATGGTTCAACGAAAGTGCAAGAGAGTTGCCATGGAGGATCCCCTCTCGTTCCTTTGCGGAGACTTCGTATGAAGAATATGTGCATCGTCTCTACATTTGTCTGCTATCCGAAACTATGCTTCAACAGACGCAGGTGAAGACTGTGATCGCGTATTACAACAAATGGCTCATCGAGTTTCCTACGCTTGAAGCTCTAGCAGAAGCGGAGGAGGAATCTGTCATGGCTTGCTGGGCAGGACTCGGATACTATTCTCGAGCGAAAAGACTGCGTCAGGCCGCCCAGTATCTTGTAACTGAATTTACACGGAAGCGAATCGAGTTTCCTCGTGATGCAGAGCATTGGGTGAAGAAAGTGCCGGGCGTGGGACCATACACTGCAGGTGCCATTCTCTCCATTGCATTCGGTATCTCTTCTCCCATTGTGGACGGTAATGTTCAGAGAGTATTGAGCAGAATTCTCGCTATCCATGGCGACACAAGTACACCAAAATCAATAGGGTCAAAACTAATATGGGAGAGAGCAGGGCAATTGGTTGTTGGCGATGCACCAGGGAATCTCAACCAGAGCTTGATGGAACTAGGTGCCACGGTCTGCTCGCCTACAAAGCCAGACTGCCTGAATTGTTGTGTGGCTAAACACTGCATTGCCTTTGCACAAGTAAGTGCTCTCAAACAGCACCGAAAAGGAATCTTCCAGGCAAGGGACGATTCCACCGATGCAGAAAAGTCAACTGGTGTGCACGATATCGAGGACTTGTGTCAAATTTGTCCGTCCTCAATCGACCCATCAGTACTGTCTGAAGACCCTGGACAGTACATCCAGGGCTTGTATCCTTTCAAACCTGCTAAAAGAGCACAAAAGTCGCAAACAGCGATAGTCCTGGTCAACATGTCTTCTGATCAGGTATATCTCGAGAAAAAGGCCAAAGGACTTCTCGCGGGGCTATATGACTTTCCTACTATATTGTTAGACGACACTGATTCAGCTAACTGTGATGCGATGTTGGCGAAACACAAGAAACAGTTGAATGCGCGGTTGGTCGGCACGACGTTACATTTATTCACGCACATCCGTAGAACATCGCTCGTTCTTGTGGGATGCAGTGCACAAGATTCGCAAGACGCAATGGACGCGCTCAGAGAGGAGAAGAACACTGGTATCTGGGTGAATCGAGATCACATCGCTACTCTTGGTGTCAGTGAGTTGTGCCTCAAGAATTGGCGCGTGGCACAGGAAATCAAAGAGAAAGTTGCGGTACGTCCAAGAGTTTCGCAAGTCAAACCGCAGTCTGTCAAAAAGCGACGACTCGATTCTGTCAAACAAGTGATTGACAAGTCTGCTGCTGTACGTGTTACAGACGCTGTGAATAGCGCGCCCAAAGTTGCTGTTGCCTCTATCGAAGCACCAGTGTCTGAAAAGTCGGGAAAGACTGTTCCCGTCCTGAAGCAGTCCACTATTTTCACTCTATTCGGCCGACCTCGAAAGAGCTGATATGCTAGAGCTTACTACCGAAAATGAAAAACAACGAGGAGGCCGTGCCGGGCTAGACGGAGGACCGCACGATCGACAAGTGGACAAGTTTACAGTTTTCGGCCGATACGCCCCAGGACCTGGCACAACCTTTCCAGTTCAGTGTCGATCAAGGCACATGGACGACTTTACAATCCACCAAAACTTCAAGTAGTCTACCATATAGACTCGCTTGTAGTAATTGGTAGTTGATTCATGGTACACAACAGACAAAATCAGTTGTCTGCCTCGCATTTTCATGGTCAATACATGGGGGAGAGTGAGACGGAATCGAAAGAATGTGATTGCGAGATATCTATTGTCTATAGACAAAATCTGGTCCGGCCATGTATATAGTACTCTTTGTTCAACATAGACGTAGAGAGATGAACAACATTTCGTCATCACAGCGGTACCTCAAATATATGGCTGGGTCTCGAATTTCCCATCTAGGGAGGGTTCTTGAGGTGCAGCAGGAGGCACAAAGTGGTTCGTGCCGAAACTTGGTTCTGCGTCTCGAGGGGAACATTTTTTCGGCGGCACCGTACATGCAATATTTCTCACGACGTCGCGCTTCTTGCCTTGGCCGAGATGTAGCATGGCCATGGCAGACTTTGTTTCCCATGCCATGATGGCTAACACATCATCAGCACTTGAAGGGAGGAGTGCATCCCGGGCTTACCGTCTGCATGCGCGGAGTATTCGGATCCGCTGGCCAGTCTGAGATGTTTGGATGGCACAAGATCTTTTGTGTCCCATGTGATACTCAGTCTCAATTGAGGCACGCGTACCATCCCCGTTGGACACGCGCCAGGATTTTCGAGAGTCGAGCCTGGCGCGAATGCATAACTCAAGTCATTGAGGTTGACGCAATTTGGAAACCAGATAATCTCCTTCAATCCCTGCTTGCATTTTTTCGTTGGCTGGGGTCGGTCCGTCAGTCTATGTGCTATTCGGAAAGGAGGAGGAGTCCTTACAAAGTCAATTGTGTGCTCGCTTTCAACGTCATCATCCTCGTAACAGAAAAAGTTGGGCTATGCACAAGTTAGAAGCATGAACATTACGCAGAAAACCACTTTTGATGATGCGGAACTCACGTTTGCTCCGGCACGGTCCACATTCTCTCGTCGTGTATTTTGTGCGTCTCCAGTCACCATGCTCAAGTTTGGTGGGATCGGTTCTTGCGAGCCCTTGATGTTGACATAGTACGCACCAAAGACACGTGGTGTGAGAACTTGATTCGTGTGCTTATTGATCAAGGCAGGGATCCAGTAAGAACTGGCGTCGCATGGGTTTTCGCAAGTAGTGCACCCGCTAAACAACTCCTCACTTGACTTTGTCTTGCGAGTCACTGCATCTGACCCGCCAAAAGTATGCAACTGGAAAATGACATGGTCAGCATTCCATAGAAAGAAGATTGTGCTGGATCATTGTTACGTGGCTCATGTCCCCGGGTTTCACGATTGGGTCGATTGTTTTGTGCACTATAAATGAGTCAGCAAGACACGCAATAGGGCAAGTTCCTTTCAAGAGTAGGCGAGTACTGAATACGGGACAATGTACTACTGCATAGGCAGCGAAAACACTCGCAATGTATGGGCCATTCAATAGCCATAAGAAGGAGAACTTTGTGTTTATGTGCATTGTTTTTTTATTTTCGCGGAACCGGACAAAAAGAAAAAAGAAGGTGTGGATAAGAGGAAGCGGTCCAGGAAGGAGAGAGGACAAGTCAGGGACTTCTTATATACCATTGCTGCGTAGGACATGTGGCAACACAGTCTCATACGCTTCTGGCGGACCGCTGCATGGGTGAGAGTCGTGGATGCTTACCAGCGCATGATTTGACGCTCGAGATAGATGAGTCCAACAAACTGCGAAACCGCATTCAATATAAACATAAAAAAGGGGTGTCGACGTGAGGAAAGAAGTGAGAAAATACAGTTGCTTGATGACGCATTTCTATGCTGATACGCTTTCGCAAATATCGGGGAGGTTGTGACGATGACTAGAGCTGTGACAGGAGATCATGTTTATTTAGCGGTACTTGTCAAAGGTGATGTGCTTGTCGTGTCTTGCGACAACACAGCACGACGGTCTTCAACGAGACTCCATCCACGTATGACATCCAGCCCTGATCCATGTCGTACATTTGCAGGCCACTGTTCCGCATAGACTTTTTCCTCCTCATTGAGCCAATCGATTGTGACTGCAGCTCCGTCTTTCTTGGCAAAAGCTTCACAACTCGCAGACAAGTCTGCAATCGAGGTTGATACCTGGTCAATCTCGAGCCGTCTCCTCGCCTTGACTCTCATTGCTCTGCGATCGAGTGGCACGGGTTCTTGTGCTCTCCATTGTCTGTATGCCATCATCCGAGCATATATCTGATTCATCGTCTTGTTATCTGCGAAGGTCGCCTTGAGAAGGGGCACCCAGTGATCCTTGCGCAGTGCTTCCGGATGAAGTCGTCTGTTGGGAGGGAGTTGAGCCAAACTGCGGTGATTCGACAAGACTCGACAGGGACTCAGGACAACCTGTTTTGTAATGATGTTGCGAAAGAGCCATACTGTCTTGGAGGTGTTGAAGGGAGAGATACCCATGATGATATATGTCTTCTACCTTTGCTTCTGTTGCATGAGCGTCAAGTCGCAGCTTGAATATTGTCTTGTTGCGTCGCACTTCGGCTAATATTTTTTCTTCTAGACTCTTCAACCATTTCGCCTACCCATCACCACAATTGGTGGAAGGACGCAAGGAAGAAGGACAGGCATGGGTTCTTGGGACGACGAAGAAGACGACGATGTCGGTACCGGCGCTGGCGTCATCAATGTACAAACACGAGGCAAATTCGACGATGAGGAAGATGACGAAGGCGTCTTGGACTCTTGGGATGCGCCCGAGGAGGACGAGAAGCCTGCCGTGGCACAAGTTTCGAAAAAGAAGGGTACCATCAAGGAAGCATTAAAGAAGAGGGAAGAGGCAGAAGCTGCAGAGGAACTCGCTCAAGCAGAACGTCGTCGCAATGCTGAGCCTGAGGAAACTCCCGAGGAGCGACGACAACGACAGAGGGCGAGGGAGCTAGAATCTGACTTGAACAACGCGGCGGATCTCTTTGGCGCCGCGCACATTACGGACGCTGATAAAACGCTGCTCAAAGCTCACGTCAAAGGTGCTACACTCTCCGACCTTCTCGACCCCAAACCCGCCACGAAAGAGGACTTTGCCACGCTGGCCACAAAAGTTACTGAAGGACTCACGACACTCGGTAAGGAATTACACTACGTGGACTTTTTGCAGAAGCTCGTCACGGCGCTTTGTGATCCAATCAGTGCGGAAGATACAAAGAAGATACAAACGTCACTCAACGTGCTTGTGAATGCCAAGAATCTCGCAGAACGAGGAGGTCCAGCTAAGAAGAAGAAGGCGGCCAACAAACCGGCTCTGCCCAAGATGGGAGCACAAACGGGCGCATACACGAGATCACTAGACACAAACCGCTTGGACGACGACTATGATGAGTATGTTGTTTTCGATTCCGTGCCACGTTTTCACGAAGACTAACTTGATTCAGCGACTTTATGTAGTATGAAGCAGCAAAGGTGTTCGCTTAGCTGCTCTGTCAGCCGTACATTGTTGTACATTGCTTCGCTTAATAAAATTCCAGTCGAGCGGCCTGTCACTCGATGGGTTTCCATCTGCGCCTGTCGCAAGCAGACACGGCTACTACAAGAACCATTTTCAATAGACGTCGTATAAAGTGTCAATCATAAAATTCTCTATGCGACAATCCTGGTGGCCATTGCTTTGACATCTGCTGCTTGTACATGCAACATGCGCTGAACCATATGGCCGCTTCTACATTCTTGCTATACCTGATCCACGCGCCCTTACTCCGCGGCCAATGAGCAAAGACCATTGCAAGACGGGGGAAGTAAACACAGGAGTTGTTTACACAACAATTGAGATGTTGAGGCGTCAGCCACCAGATTTTTGGCGCGAGTTATGCTTCCGCTCCTGCAGCCTTTTGTGTCTTGATTGTGTAGTGCTGTCCTCTAGATCGGTTAGCGAGTGGCCCGGGAAAGAGGGAATGTCCTGTGACATTTCAGGAATGTAATGCGGGTGTCCCAGGGTGCTAGACTGCATGAGTGGAAATTGTCTATAAGACACAAGAGACGGGCCCTTTTCTTGTGTGATCTTCATCACAGCAAGCAAGTCAGCCAGTGCAACCCACACTCACTCAACCCACACTCTCTTACACCGGAAGCATGAAGACTGGAGCATTCATCTCAGCTGTTGCTGCTCTCTCGACCGTCTCGGCCGCCACTATCGAGAAGAGGCAAACACCGGACATTGATGGTGTCATTCTCAACTACGCCTTGACGCTCGAACATCTCGAGGATGCCTTTTACAGACAAGGTCTTGCCAACTTTACCCAGGCGCAATTCACGGCCGCCGGATTCGGAGGAGCCTTCTATGCCAACCTAAAGGAAATCTCCAAGGATGAGACGACGCATGTTTCCTTCTTGACGACTGCATTGACTGCCGCCGGTGTTTCGCCCGTTGCAGAGTGTCTCTACAAGTTCCCATACACTGACGTCAAGTCCTTTGTATCTCTTGCATCGACGCTTGAAGGTGTCGGAGTGTCTGCGTACCTCGGTGCAGCGGCCAACATCACCAACCCATCGTACTTGACTGCGGCCGGCTCGATCCTCACTGTCGAGGCACGACACTCGGCGTACCTCCGAGCATCGCTCTCCCTCTCCCCCTTTGCGGGTCCTTTCGACACCCCACTCGACTTCAACGAGGTCTACTCGCTCGCCGCGCCCTTCATCGTTTCTTGCCCATCCACCAACGTGGCACTCCCAGTCAAGGCGTTCCCAACCTTGACCCTGACATCAGGACAAACCCTCCCCGGTGCAGACATTAGTGGCGACTACCTCACTTTCGTCTCTGCCACACCGCTCGAGGCAAACACGGCATACTATGTCCACTTCCTCAACGGTCTCCAGGATATCCCAGTCAAGGCCGCCGTCGGTGCCGGAAACATGGTCTCCGTCAATGTCCCTGCCGGCATTGCAGGACAAACCTACCTCGTCTTGACGAAAGACGCTGCTGCCGCAAATGACGACACTATCCTCGCTGGACCAGCCATCATTGAGATTGTCGACTGCAACTGTTAAATCAGTCAATTGTCAATGGAGGTGAGAAGGAGGAGTAAAATCAGAGGAAAGCTCAGTGTCGAATCCCTCACCCGCCCTACAAATTACATGTACATTATAATATCCCTACACGAGACATACAAATAATCATTCCAATTGCACTTGTAAGTCACTCATCTTATACTCTCACGTGAATGGTTCTCTCTTGCACGGACAAGGTGACAGACAAATGATTGCATTTGAAAATGCATGGAATTGAAAACTTTGCAATCTATGAAAAAGGACGCGTGAACCATATCCACACGAGTCCTCACATCCAGAGAGCACGCGCAAAAGGGGTAAGAGAAAGGGAATTTCCCTCTTCGTCGTTCCTTTTACAAGTCTTCCAATTGCTTGTGCATTTCTTCCAATTCCGCCTTTGTGGCAGAGTGTTGCTCGACCATAGCTTCATACTTCTTCTCGAGCGTGTCGCGCTCAGTTTCAAGACCCGCTACGCGTCGTTCAAAGTGTTCCGACTTGACATCCACTTGTCTCAATCTAGATCACAATCAGCAAAAACATTCTAGCACATTCCCCAAAAAGGGAGCCACATACTGTTCTGTGGTTTCTCGCAACTTGGCGTCATTCGTCTCCAATTCCTCCTCTAGTAATTGTACTTTACGAGCAAGTCCCTCATTCGTGTTCTAGGTGAGTCTGTCAGATTCACAGTCTCTTCTTTCCTGTACTTGTCAAACACTTACTCGGTGGCCAGATTCATCATCAGCAGCACTCTTGAGTTCCTTCACTTGTGACTCCAATTTCTCCACTTCAGCTTCAAGGAGTTGGTTCTTGTGTGATAATGAGCTGACTTCTTGATCCTTTTGCGTAAGTTCTTGTTCGAGTTGCTTGACGCGTGTCTGAGCTTCATCGTGTTTAGTGTTGGCTGTCTCTGATTCGAGTCGTAATGCTTCGATTTTTGCCTGACAAAGAGGTCAATTTAGAACAATGAATGGAAATGAGAATGACTTGCCTTGAGTTTATCCATACTTGCCTTGCGTTGTTGTGGGAGAGCTGAGTGCAACAGACAAAATCAATGGCAAGAATCAACATCAAAGGAGTTCGCGCTCAGCCGTGGTGGTGGCAGAACGCACGAGCACGAGTGTCCGTGCCTCCAAGTTTCCAAAACTCGCGATTCTTGGAGACAACAATAAGAGACGACAAATGGGCAATGGACACAAGTCGACAAGTAAATTGAGCTACCTACTCATAGACTGATCTACAAGTCATAAAGAAAAACTATTAAAAACTATTTCGCTGTCGCTGACTTGTAATTTACAGAAAGGCACTAGGCCCGGCGACTGAAGCCCCCTGAACTGATTCGCTTCTGCAAACCACTTACCAGGGAACCTCCATTACTCAAACTTCGACCCAGACCGGGCTGAACAGGTTTTGTGACCGGAGAACCAGTTAAAGAACCATAAGAACCATTCAGACCTGGCGAGATTGCTCCACGATTGAGTTTGCTATTGATGTAGTTCTTGGCATTTGTAGACATACGCGCCTGAACAGAGGGATCATTTACCCTCGCAGGGATGTCAGCTCCGTTCTGGAGAAGCAGTTCCGTCAGTGGAAAAGTGTTGCACGTCTCTTCACGCCATTCTCCAGACTTCGCCTCCTTCGAAGGAGATGAAGGCGGCGAGGTCGTTAGGAGTGAGAGGATTACTGCCGGCAGATTGTTTCTCTCATCCACAACATTGACATCAGCACGCGAAGCGATCGCCCCATAGGCAGCGGCCACGTTGTTTGTGGACAGACTACCAAGTAGAACATCGTTCGGAGAAATGGAAGGATAATCCACGAATGATCGATCAAGGTACTTGGCCGTGATGAAGCGCACTTTTGATTCGTGCGCGGACTTCTCTGTCGGTTTCATAGACGTGTCATACCTGCTCAATGTAGCTTCGTAAATGCTGTTGCTTACCCGATTACCAATCCTGCAAAGCAAATCAACGACATCAGGATTAAAACTGTTTGTGTCCAACGTGAGACTTCGAACCTTGGAGACATGACTACCAAGACTTCGATGAACACCAGAACACTCAATACATAGAATGACACCAAGACTAATGCTGCACCATTCAACCTTGTTGGAGCTCGAACAGTCTGCACAAGCCGAGTTGAATTCAAGGTCCGCTTCACGGACGAGAGTGAGAATTCTTCGGGCATCTTCATGAGCAGGAGACGCCGTGTTGGCTTGATTATTGGCGCTCAGCTCTCGCGCGATGCTGAGTCGTGTCCTTGATGGCGCGCCACCAAAAAAGAGAGCTTGAGCATTGCCACCAGTCTGTTTGACCTGGCTATTGTGCTGCTGTCTGTTGATGTCAGAACTCCTAGAGCCAGTACCATCCAGGAGACCTTCAATAGCAGATATAATATGCTTGATCCAACTGTCTAGCTCCTCCTCGCTCGTTGTCTGATACACTCTCTTGATCTGCGGTGTAATGATCTCAAAGCAGAAGCGGCGATCAGTGTTACGCGCTGGCCTCACTGTCGCCATACGCAAGTCTATTGGCTCACCACTGTGCTTCACACCTTCTTTCCAGTCTCGGTATTCCGTGATTTGGCCACTGCCTAATGTTACCCAGAATTTGTGCCAGTTGAGTTTCTGCACGTTAACATTCGGATCAACATGATTTACTGGCTTGTTCAAGGCCCATAATATACCTTCCTTTTTGCGTTGCAATTCAGGACGAGTATCACCAGGTACTCTCTCAGGCGATGCTCCAGGTTCATTGACACCAAAGGTTGGACTGAACGCACTCCCGAGCACGGCAGCATCTCGAGGACGATCATCGGTTGTGATGATGTTCTGCATTATTTGATTGTGACCAAAAGAGCGATCGCCGGTCGATCCTGAGTGTGTTGACTCCGCATCCGTTTTCGACTTGGCAGATTTCTCAATGTTACGTCGTTGTTCCTCCCGCTCAGTGCGAACAAGTTTCATTTCATTGCGAGCATTCTCGACACCTTGTGAAAGTGCTTCGAGACTGGGCTTCAGCTCCCGAATTGCGCTTGCAGTCTGTAAAAGACAATCGCTTTGTTTTTCGGCATAAATTGTCATTTGTCGCAAGACGTCCTGCTCCTTCCGGCCGCCGTGCAGATCCTGGACATAACAGTAGTAATCGAATCTTTTGAGCTCAAAGTTCTTCTTCTTCGTTGTATATTTAACGTCCTTCTCCATCAGTTTCTTCTGACTTGCATCATTCTTCTTCGAAAGATATCGTCCTAAAAATGCATAATAATCGCGTGATTCATCCTCGAATTCTCGTTTTTTACCCTCGGCAGCTTTGATGTCATAATCGTAGATCTTGCGTAGCGGTTCAATAATCTCTGAGCCGAGTATTTTGTCATCAAAGTCGCGAAATTGAGATAGCTTCTTGAACGCAACGTTAATATAAGTGTCCATTACTGGTTTCAAGGATGCCTTTTCAGAGGCTATTGCTTGAATCGATTCGGTCAAACGAACGTTGGCTTTCCGCCATTCCTGATACACTTCTTTCAGCTCGGCGGCACGCTTGATTACTTTCTTGACCCGGAGCCTAAAGGCCGCTGTTTTTCCCTCTAGCTCATTAAGGGTCGCCCTAAAGACTGGACCGTCCTCAAGCGTGCCATCAGTCAGAGGATTATCAACAGGCGCGGAAGCCGTGACTGAGTTGTTTGAAGGCACGGTGCCCGAAGCTGGCTGATAGGTCGAATTGGACGGTGCCAAAGTCAAGCTTGTCATGTTGCTGAAGAAACTTGGATGATCAGAATCGAGCGGAGTACCCAAATCCGGCGATATGGGTCTCAACAGAGGACTTTCTGTAGAAGAAGAGAAGGAGGGAATATTAAGTCTTGGTGGACGGCTTGGAAATGGGAGTAAGCCGACGACATCACGAGGTACGTCATGAATCCAGAATGAAAAAGCAGCCAGAATAGCAAATTTGTTTTCCGATTTGCTGAACTCGGAGAACGTGCAGACAGACTTCCACCCACCAAGCATGCCTGGAACAATAGAAGAATCAGAAGGAGTCCATTTCCAGACATAGTGGAACTCAAGCTCGCTCGATACGGTGCGATAGTCTCCCAACACTGTTACGTTTTTGTTCTTCTGAATGTTTGAGTCCGCATTGTAACCAGAAGTGGTGAGGCGATCGATTTCATTGAGATTGCCTCCTGTAACGAATGTGACGCTCGAGAGTGAGCTCTGTTTTAAAACGAATGTGAATGTGAATTGAAGATCGTGCTCGTTATCGACCTTTAAAAGAAAGACTGGAAGACCTTGTGCTTCGGGATCCTATCAATTTAGAAAATAGAGTGCTTTCCCCAAGCTGGGTGCGTACCTGGACGTATTCGACGAGAGACTCGTCATCCTTGCTTGCGCTATACTTGATGTCCTTTGCCAATTTGCGCTGCGCAATGACCAAGCCACGACTATTCTCGCCGCCGGAGATGTGAATTGATTTTAGCGACACTATAATTTATGAGAATGTCGCGACTGGTGGTCGAGAATCAAATTACACTTTTCGGGATTTGCAAGGTACACGAGCGGGTCCTGATAAGAACTCATTGTCGATCACGAGCGACGGATATTTCGCCGCGTGGGTAGTGTGCAATCAGAACAACATCGAACTGCTCTGTGTGATGCCCTAGCTGTAGCGCTGCGTCTGCTTTGATTGACTCGAAATGATGAAGCTATTTTGACACATCACGTGAACTGTGATCGTAATGCTCGTGTGCAGTGATGGCAAGATGTGCTGATCAGAAGCGCTTTTGCTTGCTGATTCTCCTTGTCATCAAGAGGATGAGGACTAGAGAGTGGACGTCGGTTCTAATCTGCGATTGCTAGTGAGACTGACTTGAGACACGGCAATATGATCTCCTCAGTCGGGTCGGAACGTCTCATGTTTTGACACTCTTCGTGTCCCAACAAGGTAATTCGGTAGTTTCCATGGCCAAAATGAACAAAGCTAGAAGCGTCGCTGTGCTTTGTCTTTACGAAACCGCTTGACTGCAAGACAAGTCATCGAGGAATTCTTTGTATACCAATTCAAGCACCACAAAGTCATCTACAAGAGTCGTGCTGAGAAGCAATATATATAGTCTACCATGGGTGCTGTCTTAAAGAGACATCAAACCTTGCCAAAATCCAAGATCTCACAGCATGGCAAAAATCCTTTGCTTACATGGATATGGACAGTCGGGAATTACATTACGGCAATGGACACAAAATCTGGTTGGAGCAATAAACGAGTTGACGCCGGCGAGTTTCCATTTTCCCACAGCACACATTACCCTCTCAACGGAAAACTCCAGAGATTTTATTACCATCCCGGAGAAATTAAGATGGCAAGAGTCATTTGCGTGGAATCACAATTACCTCGACTGGCAACGTCAGTTTGCTGGCTTACCGGAAGCCATCGCGTACTTGCAAACCATATTAGAGAGCGAGGGTCCTTTTGATGGCCTCATTGGGTTCAGTCAAGGAGCAGCATACGGTGTTGCACTCGCTGCTCTTCTCGAAGACCCTGTCAACTTGGCCGCTGAATGCGGATTACCAGTCATTGACCATCCCCCATTTAAATTCGCCGTCTTTTTTTCCGGCTGTAAGGTTTCTACTTTTCGCTTCGCTCCTTTGTACCGAGAAATAAGAACGCCGATTCTCCTGTACTACTGTATCGGCGATAAAATCATTCCTAACCGCTGGTCAATGGCACTCGCTGCGAATTGCATCAACGCTGTTGTGCAGACACACAGAGAGGGTCATCGAGTACCGCTCGAGGCGGCTAAACAACAAATCGTGGCATCCTTTGTCGCAGAGATATTGTCTCGGCAGAACACGTCACTACTTGCTCCAGTTCTGGACGACGTGCGGATGCCTCGAATGAGATGTGCAAGCGATTTCCTAAGTCTCATTGAAGAAACACCGTTCGTTTTGCCACGCTTGTGACAGGGAAGATATACCCTGTTTCATAATTAGCAGTAGCATGAATTCCTCCTAGTACTTTGCTAAAACAATTCCAAAACCAATCTTGTGATATCACCAAACTGTCTGTGCATGCAAGACTTCTTGCAATGGAAATATATAGGTAGATGTATTGCCGCACAACGTGTTCAACTTTGAGCAAGCGTGTAGAAACATGGCAATGCTCACTCGTCTTTTCACCCTTTTCGCGATCTGTGTGAGTGCACAGCTGGCCGCAATCGATGCAAAATGGTATTTGACGTCCAATCGTGAAGTGATCAAGACTGACGCGGTAAAACTAGCGCTGAAGCATTAGGGCAAATCAGCTCAACGCTCTCTGACTCGCGCTCATCAATCACCGCATACGCAGCATCTCATGCACAATTCAAAACAGCCGTTTCCTTGACACCTTACAAGAGTGATGCAGACACTTCTTTCATCTCATTGAAGGAAGGAGATAAGTTCAGTGCAGCTCAAAAACAAGGGTTTTTGAGGTTCATGGGAGTAGTGAAACAAGTCAATGACGGGTCAGTCAAGGCATTGACGACAGGCACGGATGACGCCAGCGATGTGTTGGAAGATTTAAGTATTGTACAATTCGGACTCGGCGAGACACAAAAAAAGTGCTCCTTGTGAACGGTAGTTGACAAATAATCTCAAGAGCTTGTGCTACTTGCCACCAAGCAAAGACGTCAGCCCTCCGGCACCACCAGCACCTCCGGCGAGTAGCTTGAGGAATGGAGCGAGATCTGGCAATGATGGCATGCCACCGCCGGCACCTGAAAGCATGTTTCCAAACGTCCTTATGTTTATACCATCAATAAAAGTTTCATCTGGCTGAATTAGCTGCTGGATTGGTTATCCACAAAATTACTCACCGCCAGGTGACAAGGGTTCTCCAAAGATGCCGATAGCCTGTTCAGCTTGATTTTTAGAGAGAGTACTTATGGGAGCCGTTAAAACTCCAATCAGAAAGAGCAGTGCCAGCGAGAGGTTAGTTACTGATGTTGACTGCATGTGTATTTAGTATGTTGATTGAACCTATTCGACAGACCGACCGTGGCCCTTTTATGCAAGGATGTGTCCGGCGGTCTGGACTCACAAGCTTCAAATTGAGGAGGCTATGAAACACTTAAGTTCCGAAACACGTATGCCCCTTGCAAACGGTCATAGTTCCTTGTACACTGACGACGAGCCAAGCGAATTTTCTGTGAATATATCTGACACACGTATCAGAAGATCCACTTCCAGTCGCGGTATTTTCAAAGTTTTCAGAAAGGTCCGCGCAGTAGCAGGTACTGCTTCCGGGATATTTGATGGGTCTACATTCGATGGCACGCCCAAGTCAAATCTTTGGCCAAAATTATGACTGCAAGTACACCTCCACGAGGACTGATATGATCATTCCAATGAGGAAAATGCAACACAAGACTACCCCGAGTTTTCTGCTCATAACATAACCATTGGCAGGCACTGCTATCAGGAGCACAACTAGGGTAGTTAGCAGACTCAAACCACTGACAATCAAAGTTGGTGAGATCTGGGTGTTGTAAACGTGATGGCTCGAGACATTGATGTAGATGCCTGAGATGCCGATGCCTAGTAGAATATTGAGCATCGGCCCGCCAAAGACTCCTGAAATCGCCATTTGACTGAAACCCATTCTAGCCACAGTAACATCAGCAACGAAATCACCTAGTGAGTTGCCCACAGCAAAAACGGTCAGCCCAAGGATTGCATCAGACAAGCCCAGTATTGTGCCAAATGCTTGCAAAGTACCAACAACCTCGTTTGCAATTGTCGAGATCCAGCACACAGAAACCGCGAATCCGACGAAACAGAAAAACGAATGGTAGCGGGGTCGCTGATTGCTCTTTGTAAGTAACATGATCAGACCAAGTAAGGCCAATCCAAAACCAAGAGCAATCAGCAATGGATAAAAAAGTGGATCGCCCAAGAAGAAGACTACTGTGATCAGGATAGGAGTAAGCACACTTTGAACACAGGCCAACCATCGATTCCACCCTCGATGTGCAGTGTAGCGATCAGCATCATCCTTGGCAATGGTAGCTTCAAGATCCAGACCAGTCTCGTTCTGCTCCGCCAAGTCCTGATTGATTGGCGGATTGACGACAGGCAGCGTCACCGTGAGGACAAAGACAGAAGGCATAGCGACGAGTGACAACAGTCTTTGCACATATGTTTGTGAGCTAAAGTCGACCAAGGTAGGGAAGAGTATATCCTTGAGAATACTGGGAGCAGGCAATAGTCTGCTTGGCCACCATGATGGTAACCATATTTTTTCGCAATCACAATCTGCATCGTGTTTGTGGCCATTTCTAGGGAGTGAAACGGCATCTTCAGCGTTCGCTTCTCGTGGTGTATCAGCCATCGACTCGTATGATGGAGCTTTTGGTGAAGTGCTCGATGTATCACTCTCAGCCCAGGCATTTGCGAAAGGATCTGTCTCGGTCTGGGGATCGTCGTTGAGGGTAATTGCGGGAATGTCTTGTGTTCTTAGCTCTGCCGACTTGAGCGGCTCCAAGAGCTCAATAGGATTGTGTTTGCGAAGAGAATTGGACGCAATGTCTTCAGGTTCCAAGGTTGCCACGGAACCGGGAGAGCTGTGACTTCTATTTTGAATATCAATGGGTGTATCTCCACGCTGTGGCGACTGTTCGGCACCATTGATGGACCTCTTGCCAGTGTACTTGGCATGACCGTGGTTATGAATGTGATTGTGTCGATGGACAAATTGTATTTCTGGAGACAAAGGCTTGACAGCCGTCTCTGAAGCTCCTTCGTGTTTCCCTAGGCCAGAAGTAGCCCGACACGCTGCACTATGGGCTCGTGGACGATTTTTCATGGATTTGAAAGTTACGGGCGAAAGTCCATTGTCGTCTGCCAGGCCAGTGACTAGCTCTCGAAACTCCAAGGCTCCAAGCAATGAAGGTCTTACCGAGTTCCTAGATGTGTGCATTGGCCGACCTGTTACACTCATACTGGAGTTCAAATCATGGAAATCATGTTCAATGGATTCCTCATCGCTTTCATTTGCCTCCAAATTTGAAATATCCACACTATCCTCAGCGAGCAGACGGCTATTGGCTTGATCAAGATCGTCATCGATTCCAGTCTCAGTCTCAGCAGCTACAGGTGCATACTGTGAGCGAACACGCGATTCCATGATTTTTTGTTTTTTTCCACTGCTGTTGATATATGTGCCAATCAATACGTAGGCCACATAGACGACATAGAAAGCGATCATGAAAATGGACTCCCAGAGTCGCAGTTTTCCATCGGCGAGTAAAAACATCGTCATGATTACGGCAACCAAGAAGAAACCAGCATCTCGTAGAAAAGATCGTCTAGAAACTTTGAAAGGTGCGATGATAGCCATAGCACCAGCGACGACAGACGTGATGAAAGCCGCAGCACCGAGCAATTCCCCGATTGCGAGACTACCACTGTGTGCCTTGAAAGCTGCAAAAGTACTAAACACATCGGGCGATCCATTACCAAATGCGAGAAAAGTGACTCCAGCGACACTCTGGGACATTCCAAGACTGTTTGCAATTGTTGCAAGATTTGGGCAAAAGAAGTCACTCGAGGCAATGCCAATAGTGCTGAAAAGAAGGGCCGTCCATAGGACAATCACTGTGAAAGCCACCGGTTGTGCGTCCTTCATATCGCAGTAATACCATGAGATATAGTCCACCATTCCAGCACTCTCAGGACTACAATATTTGAGAGCATATTTGCATGGGTCTTTCGCCTCGTGTATATTCTCGCAATGATGTTTCGGTGTTTTTAAGCGAGTCTCATTGAGCACTTGAAGCGAGTCGCTGAAAGTCGCTACAGATTTTATGTGCGCAAGCGACAGAGTATGTTGTGTCTCGGAAGCATGCAGTGACGAGGCCAAGGCCAGTGCCAGCGAACCTGCGATCACCCATCGGCAAGGAACATGCATAGACCGGATTGCGGAGCGCTAATAAGTAGGCAGATGATACCTTGATGACGCAGGACCGTGCACTGTGCTGTCCGTCGTCTCAGGCGACTGAGCGAAGAAGATGCTGATATCGAGGACGACGACATCCGGGGTGCTGCAGAAGTGCGGAAGTTCATGGGTGGTAATGTGGCTGAGGCACACCAACGGTCTCCACTTCAGGAATTATTAACGAGACACAACAGACCAGCTGCGACAAAGGACATGTAGTCAGGTCCTGATTGCGACATGTCCCGCAGTGTGGAATTGTCTGCTGAGATCCTGGCAGCTATCCTCGATTACTTGCCAGTACCAGATTTATGCCGAGCCGCAAGCGTATCTCTGCTACTCAAGGATCTTGTTGATGATGAACGACGGTGGGTAGCAAAGCTCAGGGCGATAGGTGTTTGGTCCGATGAAGACGCTCGCTTGCATCTAGAAGAGGCAGCGTTTCGTCGACAAGAAAAGATTAATGGCAAAAAAGCACAGAAAATCAAAGATTTCGCGGCAGACGCGCCCGACACAAGACTGTCAGAAGAGCGACTGCGTGATGCTTCACACCAGACCCGGTCGCAGCAAAAACGTCAGTCAGATCTGCTTCTCTTTACGCCGAAACGTGCAGAATTTGCTAGTGAGAATGATGACGATCCTGTCTTGACAGTACTACAGAATTCCCGAAGTGTCTTTGGAGCCGCAAAGCAAGAGTTTGCTAATATTTGGACTGCGTTGCGTCCTTATTATGATGACCTTTCTTCTGCAGATAATCCTTCGGATCGCTTACTTTTCCGCCAATTTCGATCGCCAGAAGATCAAGCCAGGATGCTTCACCAGCTCTCTATGTTTGGAAGAGCTAGAGCAGTGCCCGACTGGCCGACAAAGCACTTGAAAGTACACGCAGTTATTGATCTCTTTGAGAATGCAGCAATTCGAGAATTCGAAATCGCTTACGATAATCGTGATGAGGGTGCTATGACGCGGTACGCACATGTACTTGATTTACTAAATGGTGGCCAATCATGTGTCAATGCATTTTGCCGGAAGCATGTCTTGTTCAGTAACACGCCTCCGAATCCTTTCGAGTGCTTCGATTCCTTCTCGGACGATTCTGCTATAAACCTGGCGCCTCTCGGACAAATGTCTAAAGCGTTAGGTGTGGAGTTGTTATCTCAGAAGGCTCTAATTTCGCGAATCTTTCATGAATCTCATAACGCTTGGAACACGTTTGTGGAAAAGGTCTTTTCCGTCTTACTATCAGAATATATTGACAAGTTGACGGACTATGCTCAACAACAAAGTCCTAAAGCATATCTTCTCGCAATGACAGGCTCATATCAACACTTTTATAAACTAATCATGGTTCTCAGTCAAAGTGCCACAGTAGAGCACCCGCATGAAATGCAGATAATCAATGGCATCGTCAACAAGATTGATGAGGAACAAGAACCAGAGGCGTATCTGCTGGCGCTCCTGCAGGGGCTTTATGAAGAAGGAGTCAGCTATTACCTTGAAGAAGAGATGGCAGTCTTACGCGATAATGTTGTACGGGAAGTAGTGCACTGGGATAAACGCATCAAGAACGAGTCACGAGAAACGGAACAATTATTCCTGAGTGGTGTCAATCGTGAGATTGCCAAAAAGAATTTCCTGCAATCATTTACAAAAGTTATTCTTATGCCGGTGAATGTAGTCGGCAGTGTGATGCCGTTTCCGGCACGGCCAAGCACGATAAACGACGAGACGCAATCGCCCGCTGTGATTGCTGCCAATAATGAGCTTTCTGGCGCCGTCAAGACGGATTTGCCAACAACTGAATTGGCGGCTCGTGCTGCCATCATGAACTCTGGACTCGCTCGTATTAAGCGACTACTGAGTCTAGAAGTTGCTCTGCAACTGATTCACACATGCAAAGATTCGATTGATCGTGCTCGATCATTCATCAAGTTTACACGCAGGACGGGCGAGGAAGCACGAGAACAGTGTGAGGCTATGTTTAGTGTCATGCTTCAAGCTCTTGGGTCGCGGCATATTCAAGTCGGGTTCGACATGGCGCTGGATTCACTCAAGGCATTCAATCCACGGAAAAATAAAGAGGTAGCACAAGTCCAACCGCTCGTAGATTTTTTGGAATTGGTGCATGTGGGTGACTTGATGCAGCAAATGGTAGATGTCTTTTACAACCAGGAACTCTCGGGAATTGTCGATAAGACTGATTTCTTGAGTCCCGCGGTCAAGGAGAAGAAAAAGTTTGAGCAAATGATTGATGAGAAAGTGGCGGAGGGCCTGAACCGCGGCATTGATGTCTTGATGGAGCAGATTGACTATACCCTCCTCACAACGCAGAAACCGACAGACTTCAAGCCCTGGCTTGTGCTCGGCAAGGACGACCACTTGGATTTACGCGAATCCGAGACAGCCGTGGCAGTGGTTGAGTGTTTGTCGACACATACGGAACTGCTTCGTGGGAGTACGGATAAGGGCACGCTGGACGTGTTTTTCCAAGAAGTAGGAGTACGTTTCTTTGGCTCCCTGTGTAAGCATCTCAAGCGACAGAGCATCACGGTCGAAGGCGGACTTAAACTCATTAGCGACCTGAATTATTACCATGCCTTTATAACGGCACTCAAGCAGCCTTCCGTGACGCCCTACTTTGATGCGTTGAAGGAGTTGGGCAATATCTATATTATTTCAGGTCATGATGGAAAAGCAGTCGGGCAAATCATTAGTGATATAGCTCGATTCGGCGGCGTCTTGCGCCCAGAAGATGTTTACGAATTTGCGGAACGACGTGCGGATTGGTCGAAAGTCAAGAAGCATGTGGATCGCGTGATTTATGGGACTAAAATCACAGAAGACTGTATCATATCTTAAAACTTTAATTTAATCTTAAAGACACCGCTGCCACTGCCACCACCTGATGGTCTCTTTGTAACCTCCTCTGCACCGCTTTGTGCTTGTTGTTGTTGCTGTTGCTGCTGCTGCTGCTGCTGAGCAGGAGGAGGATTAGGCATACTCGTGGTGGTCTCTCCATCATGAGCAAATGCGCTGCCAATTTTGCGCCGTTCGCCGCGTCGTTGCGCTCGACGAATCACTTTCGCCAATGTGAGTGCTTCTTCCCCGTCTTCATCGTCCCATGCAAATCCTTCATCCTCGCGTTCGAGCATGAATGCGCGATGTATGGCGCTCATTGATTTCCGAGCTCTTTTCGATTGATGTTGACTGCGTCGTAAGTTGTGACGCAAAATCTGACTTGCTCGCTGTGTTCGATAATCGTCGCGCTCCGCCACGACTTCTTCCGATTCCTGGCCCGAATCATACTGCTTTCGCTTGACTTTCCGCGACGACCGACGGACTGAATCTTCCAACATCATCGTGCTCGGCGTCACACTATCTGCTCGTTGAGCCTGCTGCTGTGTCGTCTGTGTCGATGACGCCAAGAGCGACGGCGGCAGCAGTGATAAGGATGAAGATGCGTCCATGGTGGGACTGTCTATTCCAGATGTCGTCTTTGTTCGTAGGGGTGTCTGTTCTGCTGCTTTTTGTGCGGATAAAGCCAAGTATCGCTTTCTCTCCTCTGCCATTTTCGTGGAAAATTCGACTTCCCGCGGCAAGTCGATATTCTCAGCGAGACTGTCTGTTTCTCGCGCCGGCACAAGCGTAGGGACTTTGAAGTCACCGGGCCCGGGCCCGAACGGATTATCCTTAGTCTCTTCCAGTGTGCCATTAGTTTCCATGTAGAAATACATGAGCCAGAGGAACGCCCGTGCACGAGACTCGCTCGTAAAGTGATAGTCGCTCAGTAACTCATGAGGCATGAATGCACTGTTTGGAAAATGGGCAATGTCTAATTGTGTGTTTGTATTGGTGAGCAGGAAAATCAGAGTGATGGGGTTCGTGAGCGGTTTGGGAAGCCCGAGATGCTGAGCCTTTCGCAAAGTGGTCCATTCCGCGGGTCCTTTATCGCAGGATCCCTTGAGGATGCCCTTCAATCGTGGCGCATCCTGCAGCATTTTATTGCCCGTACCGTAAGCTTGTATAGCCGGAATCGGATTATATGTGCGGGCCTGCGTAGGCGTAAAGACGAGCGTCGTGTTGATGCGGCCCGTATTGACCAGCACGGATGCCATGCATACCTTTCGTGTAACTTGCATGTCATGCAGAAATTTGTCCTTGAGTGTTTTGGACAATTTGTTGGACGAAAGTAAATCCTCTACATATAAATCGCCAAACGTAACGCGGTTCCCCGGCACGTCTTGCTCTGAGCCTGGACGTGGCGTGAAGACTGCATGTTGGTCTTCAAAGATCTTTTCGAGCAGGGCGTACTGGATATCATGACGACTCAAAGGTTCGCCCTCGCCCTTCTTCAGCGAAACTGCCAGTGAAGCCGCGGGAGGCATGTTGCGTGAGACCAGTATGGCATGCGCTTCAGAAGATATGCGACCATCGGTCGACGTGAGTCACGCTCTATTGAGGACCCGCAGTTTAACCCGGCTCCAACAATGTTGTGAGGAAAGGAAAAACTTTTGGACGTGACTCTGGAAAAACGTTACGTGAGGGCCAGCCATGTCTGAGGTAGAGAAGGTCTACGTCTCCTACGATCAGATTCATACACTATGCCAAATCACAGGCGACCGCATACTGAATGAGTTTCGCCCGGATCTCATTATCGCTATTGGTGGAGGTGGATTCATCCCAGCACGCATCCTGCGTACCTTTCTCAAAGTCCACGGACAAAAGAACATTCCGATTCAAGCCATCGGTCTCGTCCTCTATGAAGACTTGGGCACAGGTGTCGAGGAACAAATTGGAACGGAGGTGCAGCGTATCCAGTGGCTCGACTTTTCTACACTCGGCGGAGCGAGCTTGGTTGGCAAACGTATTCTGATTGTGGATGAAGTGGACGATACTCGAACGACACTGCATTACGCCCTGCGAGAACTCAAGAAGGACGCAACGCTTCAGGCAAGTCAAAAGGGTGTTGAGGACACCACTCAATTTGGCATCTTTGTCGTTCACAACAAGAATAAACCGAAACGCGAGCAATTGGATGGACTGATGGACATGAGCAAGTACTACGCGGGACACGAGGTTGGCGATGAGTGGATTTGCTATCCCTGGGAATCCAAGGATATTGAAGAGCACACGCGACTCGCTACACAGGGCAAATGAGAGAAGGAATGGGTTTGTATATTTGATTGATTTGTAGACCTGTTGGTAGAACGGGTCCAATTTTTTTTGTTTTTTTTTGTTTTCTTCCAATATTTTGCCCACTACCATGCCTTTTTTTCATACTTACTTTTTAGAACGCCTGGCTCGAACGCCTTCTGCCAATTCCTCCAGCATGGTCACGGTCGTGGCAAAGTTGACACACGCATCCGTGATGGAGACACCGTGCGCGAGACCGGCCTTGCCTTCCTTGGGCACTTTTTGCGTGCCTTCATTGATGTGACTTTCAATCATGACACCAAAGACATTGTCACTGCCATTCTTGAGTTGCGAGGTAATGTCGCGCGACACTTTAGGCTGGTTCCTGTGATCTTTCTGTGAATTCGCGTGGGAACAATCAATCATGATGCGTCGTTGATCGAGACCTGCTTTTTCCATGGCTGATGCCGCTGCAGCAACGGACTCTGCATCGAAATTCGTGCCGTGCTTGCCTCCCCGCAGAATAATAAATGTATCTCCATTACCGCGAGTCTGCTGAATCGCTGCGAGTCCCTGTTTCGTGACACCGAGGAATGTGTGCGGGTGAGAGGATGCACCAATAGCATCTACGGCGACGCCAAGGCCACCGTCTGTACCATTCTTGAATCCTACCGGGTAACTCAGGCCGGATGCCAATTCTCGGTGTAATTGCGATTCCGTCGTACGTGCTCCAATCGCACCGAGAGAGAGCAAGTCGGCCAAAAACTGCGGGGAGATGGTATCGAGCATTTCGCTCGCGAGAGGTATGCCCATTTCAGTCAATTCAACAAAGAGTTTGCGCGAGATGCGGAGACCCTTGTTGATTTTGAAACTGTTGTCAATGTCTGGATCATTGATGAGACCTTTCCAACCGACCGTGGTGCGGGGCTTCTCGAGGTAGCTCCTCATGACGACAAGCAAGTCTTTCGAGAGCCTCTCTCTCAACGGCGCCAAAAGTTTCGCATACTCAAGCGCTTGGTCAGCATCATGCAATGAACAGGGGCCCACAACAACAACAAGTCGGTCATCCCGGCCTTCAAGCACTTCAACAATCTCTTTCCGGGCCCGCATGACAGTCCGCAACGATGCGGAAGTCTGTGGGTATTCTTCCTGTAGTAGCATAGGCGGGATCAGAGGATGATTGTTGAGAATACGTGAGTCTTCCGAGGCCAGGTTCCATGACTCTGACAGTGCGTCTCCCGAGTTGGCCATGAGGACGGAGTATATTGGGAGTGACTTTTATGATTTGCACGCAAGGCAGATGGCGAGTGCTGATAATTTGTGAAAATCTTGGTGGAGAGTGTGTGTGTGTGTGACACGCGGGTAGAAAACGACTTGTGGCTCATACTCGGTGCACGTGATTTCTGCAGATTCAATTCTCACTTCGACAGACTGAATGAATGAATGAATGAATGAAGGAAACAAGAGTTTCTCTTGCTTTGCCAGCCACTCGCAAGAAAGAGAGAAACAGTAGTGGGACCTGCTTGGAAAAGCGCTCTTCCAAAACGACTTGTACTGCCTCAAAACAGCATGGCGAGAATGAGGCAGCCTCATTTCCAGTCTCTCGAGCAGTATGCCACTTGAAAGCGCTGTGCAAGGGAAGCGAGGCAACGACAACAAGTGAAAGAACCAAACATGTTGTGATGGTGGATCTGATAAGCCCGATTAGGAAATGTGCCGTTGAATGGCACAAGTCAAAGTGGGAATCACACCACTTTTTCTCCTCTCTCTTGCTGCTGCGCTACTTAAACAAGAAGCTTGCTGCCTCCCTTTCATTACTCCATCATCCAACAAAAATGACTTACTCTACCATGCTACTTGCTGCAAACACCCGACACCACTCAAATACAACTGCACCTGGTGGATCACATGCTCACATCAAGTACAATCGGCGCGGCTCGCAAGATAGCAACATTTCTTCTTCCTCCTCGCTTGCCACATATAAAGACACAAAATTCACATGGCGCTTTTGGAAATAGAAAGAATGAACGTCAATTAACACATCATCTCTCTCTCTCTCTCTCTCTTCTCTGTCGTGATGCACATCGTCAAGGAGGAAAAAGTTCTACCTATCGGCACATTCAGTACGTTCTTCTGGGGACTTGCCAATCGAGATTTTTATTTTTGTACAGTTCGCCTATGCTATGGCAACCCCATTTACATGAGACCCGGAGGAGACTTCGCTTATTGCTGTAATATCATTCACTTTACCGTTACTCCACCCTTCTTCCGTGCACTGACTTTACGCACCTCCTTGCCGCCACTGGCTTTTCTCGTGGCAGCAGTACTGCTTGCCTCTTTCTTGCTCGCAGGCGCAGTCTTGAGCTTCTTGGGTGGTCGTGCCGTTGCGCCGTGTTCATATGTGTAATCAATACCGGCATCTTTAATTTTCTGACTTTGTTTCACGCGTCGCTTCTCCTCGCGCGTTTGTACCTTTTGCCACTGCTCTTTCGTCTTGGCCGACTCGACGCGATCTTTTGCAATTTGTGCCCATGGCACAGCTTTGAACTTTTTGCCGGCGCCTTTGAACAGATCCTTGCCGCCCTTCTTCTGAAACTCTTCCGGCGTGAGAAGAATGACTTGCAACAAGTGCGCGGCAAGCAGGTAGTTGTGCATAGTCTGAGCCACAATTTCGGCGACTCCACGATCCGCAAATTCAATGAATGCATAGTGCCTCGATCGACCGGTCTTCTTGGATCGCGACATGCGTAGATTCAGTATCGTCCCAAATTGAGTGAAGTAAGATGTCATTTCTTCTTCATAGAATCCATGCGGAATGCGACCAATATAGAGCACACCAGACGCGTCCACTTTCTTCTTCTTCGTTAGTGCCGAATTGATACTTGGCGTCAGATTGGAGAGTTCGATGATTCGGTCGTCTTCTGCTGCTGCTGCGCCATCTTCCTCGTCAGAGTCAGTGTCTGAATCGAAGCCCTTTAATAGTTCTGCCCGACGCTCCGCAGATATGGCCTCCTCCCCTTGCTGTTCCTCATCACTGCTGCTTTCCTCCACGTCGGATGCTGCATCTACATCAAGCGAGACGAGATCTGCTGCGGCCACTTTTGGTTCCTCAGCGAGAGGTTGTTTTCTCTTGACTGGCATCGAGACGTTTTGCGAATGAGTTTATAAACACTGGCCGGGCTGTAGATGAATGCGAGTGAATAAACTTTTTTGGTGTTCCTGGGAACGAATTTCCCGAAATGGAAAAGTGGATCTAAGGCACGTGTGCTCGAGTCCTGCCACGAATATGCTGTACATGTTCATGCAGTACTCGCGCTTAATCTTCCTTGCAAGCACCACACGGAAATAAAGTACAACTACGTCAGGCTGACAACAGACTGCATCACTACCCTCTGTCTGCCTCGAGGGTGAATTGTCCTCCTTTGATTATGGATGAGAGCACAATTTATGCTATTATTGCCGGACAAGTCCGTGTGGCGTTACTTGTTTGCTAGGATGCATAAGACTAAGCTCGCCAAGACCAAAGTAGCCTCTTGAAATGACAATCACTCTCGTCTGGCTCCTTAGCCGACTGAACGACCTCGGTGCAACGAGGCAAACACGCATTCGTGGACATGAAAGTGGCTGCAAGGCTTTGCTTAGTTTCCGCCGTATACTGTATCTGATGGTCGCAGAGTCTGGCCTGAGCCTGAAGCCTGGCTTGGATGTACCTATGACTAGAACTTTGATAATCTAACTATGATTTCGCGAGGATCCAAAAACCGCAATTGCAGTGTTGTGCGCTCAAAGCCTTGCTTCGATCCGGTCTGCCAAATTTACACAACTTCGATGGACAGGGTTTCTTGGTGGATTAAATCCTGAGACCATATGATCGTGCGCCGTGTAGGGTGGTATGAATGATGTAGACTACACGACAGTGGATGGCACCATGGCACCAGACAAAGAAGAAAATGGATTTAATTAAGTCCATCTGATGTCCTGCTTCAAAGCTTTGTGACCTTCACTCTAGGGCTACCGCCGACGTTGCAGGGCGTCTCTTGATGAGACCATCAAATTGTGAATGCAGTGACATTATCGGTGGGGGTGCTGATTGCTGTTAATTTGTGCCCGTGGATATACGAGGTAGACGACTGATTGGATTCGCTCCTCCCCCCTCCACCGCAACGCTACGTGACGCTTCAGTCACTTCGACACTAGGTAGAATATACGCGCCATAACGTATCGACGGTAGTCGTCTGAGCGAGAGATAAAGATAAGCTCATCATGGCAGCGCTGCCTATCAAGTTTCAGGAGTAAGTGACGAGTTCAAGGATGGAAATGGTCTCTCTCTCTAACACGCTTAGGCACCTGCAACTGACTCAGGCTCCGTATAATATCCCACAAACTGCGATTGGCTTCAATACCTTGACGCTGCAATCTGACAAATATGTCTGTGTTCGAGAAGCCGAATCGAATCAGCTTGTAGTGATCGATATCGAAAACCCAAGCAGTATTATGAGACGCAATATCCAGGCGGATCATGCCATTATGCATCCAAAACAAAACATCATTGCATTAAAGGCACAAAGACAGCTACAAATCTTCAATTTGGATGCAAAGTCGAAGCTGAAATCACATGTTATGAATGAAGATGTCAAATTCTGGACCTGGGTCTCCATCAGCACAATCGGTCTGGTCACTCCGACCAGTGTCTATCACTGGTCTCTCGAAGGCGAGGAGGCACCGAAGAAGATGTTTGATCGTGGAGCTAATCTAAGCGACACGCAAATCATCGCATACAAGATCAATTCGGATGAAAAGTGGTTTGTTCTGGTAGGCATTAAGAGCGATAACGGCCGTATCGCAGGAGCCATGCAGCTGTATAGTGCGGACAGAGCTCAATCACAGCCGATTGAAGGGCATGCAGCTGCTTTTGCTACCATTAAACTTGAGGATCACCCGGCAGAAACGAAATTGTTTACTTTCGCGGTCCGTACGGCTACAGGAGCGAAGCTGCACGTTGTCGAGATTGATCACAATCCAAGCAACCCGGTCTTCCAAAAGAAACAAGTCGATGTGTTCTTCCCACCCGAGGCCGTCAATGATTTTCCCGTGGCTATCCAAGTGTCAAAACGGTATGGCATCATATATCTCGTCACCAAATACGGCTTCATCCACTTGTATGACCTCGAGACCGGTGTTTGTATCTACATGAATCGAATTTCCGGAGAGACGGTTTTCACCACAGCGGATCACGATATTTCTTCTGGAATCATTGGAATTAACCGCAAAGGACAAGTCCTATCAGTCTCTGTTGACGAGCAAAACATCATTCCATATATAATGAACACTCTTGGTGATTCTGCTTTGGCTGTAAAGCTCGCAGGTCGTGGAGATCTACCAGGAGCCGATGATATATACGTTCAGCGTTTCCAGCAATTATTTGCTTCAGGGAATCTCAGTGAGGCCGCAAAAGTGGCTGCAAATTCGCCCAGAGGTATTCTCCGTACTCAGGATACTATACAGCGTTTCAAAGGGGCTCCTGCTCCACAAGGAGGTCTTTCACCAATATTGCAGTACTTTGGCTCCTTGCTTGATAAAGGAGCTCTGAATGAATACGAAACTATGGAGCTTTCACGACCTGTGATTCAACAAGGACGTATACAACTGCTCGAAAAGTGGTATGGCGAGAACAAATTAGCCTGTTCTGAGCAATTGGGCGATCTCGTCCGTACCTCGAATCTCAATCTCGCCCTACAGATTTACCAGAAAGCTGGTGTGCCTGGCAAGGTTGTTGCATGCCTTGCAGAAACTGGACAGTTTGACAAGATCGTGCCATATTCCGCACAGGTAGGATATTCACCAGATTACGCTGCGCTCCTCCAGCATATTGTCAGGGTTAATCCAGAGCAAGGTGCCGAGTTTGCGACGCAACTCGCAAACACAGAGGGTGGTTCTCTGGTCGATATCGATCGCGTAGTTGATGTTTTCATGTCACAAAACATGATTCAACAGGCTACCGCCTTCTTGCTCGATGCGCTCAAGGACAATCGTCCAGAACAAGCACATCTGCAGACCAGATTACTGGAAATGAATTTGCTCAACGCCCCACAGGTTGCCGACGCGATCTTGGGAAACGAAATGTTCAGCCACTTTGACAAGCCGAGTATCGCGGCACTCTGCGAGAAAGCTGGACTCTATCAACGTGCCCTAGAACTCTTCGAGAGTCCGGCTGATATCAAGCGAGTGGTCGTGCACACTCAGGTCCTCAATCCGGAGTGGTTGATTGGATTCTTTGGTCGACTATCTATTGAGCAATCTATGGACTGCCTCAATGAAATGATGAAGCAAAATATCCGACAGAATTTGCAAATCGTTGTGCAAATAGCAACGAAATATAGTGACTTGATTGGCTCGCATCAGTTGATCTCAATGTTCGAGAGGTTCAAGACTGCTGAGGGATTGTACTATTACCTCGGTTCCGTGGTTAATTTGTCAGAAGACCCAGAGGTCGCGTTCAAGTATATACAGGCAGCGGCTTCGATTGGCCAACTCAAAGAAGTTGAACGGGTCTGTCGCGAATCAAACGCTTACAACCCAGAGAAGGTCAAGAATTTCCTCAAGGAAGCCAAACTTCCTGACCAACTGCCTCTTATTATCGTATGTGACAGGTTCAACTTCGTCCACGATCTAGTCCTGTACCTGTACCAGAATCAGCTCTTCAAATTTATCGAGATCTATGTACAGAAGGTGAACTCCTCGAGGGCACCTGCAGTTATTGGTGGTTTGTTGGACGTCGATTGTGATGAATCGATAATCAAGTCTTTGCTAATGTCAGTCATCGGACAAGTTCCAATCGGTGATTTGGTGGCTGAAGTTGAACGTCGCAACAGATTGAAGATGCTCCTTCCATTTCTCGAAATGACACTGAGTCAGGGCTCCCAAGACCGAGAAGTTTATAACGCCCTTGCGAAAATCTACATAGATAGCAACAACAATCCGGAAAAGTTCTTGAAGGAGAACGATATGTACGATTCGCTTGTGGTTGGAAAGTATTGCGAGAAGCGCGACCCACATCTGGCATTTATCGCGTACCAGAAAGGGTCCAACGACATGGATCTGGTACGCATCACCAACGAGAACCAGATGTTCAAGCAACAAGCAAGATACTTGTTGAGCCGTCGTGATGGAGATCTGTGGGAAGCCGTTTTGTCTCCGGAAAATAATTCCCGACGTTCTCTGGTCGATCAAGTCATTTCTACTGCTGTGCCTGAGTCGTCCTCGCCAGAGGACGTGTCCGTGGCCGTCAAAGCGTTCATGTCTGCGGATATGCCTATCGAGCTCATTGAATTATTGGAGAAAATCATACTCGAGGAATCCGCGTTCAGTGACAATCAAAATTTGCAGAATTTGCTGCTCTTGACAGCTATCAAGTCAGACAAAGCGCGAGTCCGCGGCTACATCACCAGATTGGATAATTACGATGCTCCAGATATTGCTGGCATTGCAATTTCTAATGGTTTATACGAAGAAGCATTCGAGATCTATAAAAAGCTTAAAGCTCATGGTGATGCGATTAATGTGCTAGTCGAGTACATTGTCTCTATCGATCGTGCCAGCGAATATGCTGACAATGTTGATGTTCCAGAAGTCTGGAGTCGTTTAGCCAAAGCACAACTTGACGGCCTTCGTGTTACTGATGCCATCGAGTCGTACATCAAAGCAAAAGATCCGAGCAATTATTCAGAAGTCATCGAGATTGCGGATCATTCAGGAAAGTCAGAGGACCTTATCAAATATCTCCAAATGGCCCGCAAGACTGTCCGCGAACCTATGGCTGATACAAGTCTGCTTCTCGCTTTTGCCAAGACGGACCGTCTGCATGACCTTGAGGATTTCTTGCAGGGCACGAATGTTGCTGATGTCAACAAGGCTGGTGACGATTGCTACGAAGCCAAACAGTATCAAGCGGCCAAGGTCCTCTTTACCAGCATATCAAATTGGGCTCGCTTAGCATCTACCTTGGTACATCTTGGAGAGTATCAGAACGCTGTCGATTGTGCTCGCAAAGCAAATAGTATCGCTGTATGGAAACAAGTCAACCAGGTCTGCATCGATCAAAAGGAATTCAGATTGGCTCAAATATGCGGTCTGAACCTTATCGTTCATGCCGAGGAGCTACCTGACCTTGTCAAACAATACGAATGGAATGGTTACTTCGAAGAGTTGATCTCTCTCATGGAGCAGGGATTGGGACTGGAAAGAGCCCATATGGGAATGTTCACTGAATTAGCTATTCTTTACACAAAATACAAACCGGAAAAGGTGATGGAACATATCAAACTTTTCTGGGGACGAATTCAGATGCCAAAGACCATTCGTGCATGCGAGTCAGCGCATCTCTGGGCCGAACTGGTCTTTCTATACGTGCATTATGATGAGTTTGACAATGCTGCGCTTACCATCATGGAACGTTCTAGTGACGCTTGGGACCACAGTGAATTCAAGTCTATCATGGTCAAGGTCGCGAACCTTGAGATATACTACAAAGCTCTCAATTTCTACCTACAGGAACAACCTATGTTGTTGACAGATTTGCTTCAGACATTGACACCACGGATTGACCATACTCGAGTGGTACGCTTGTTTGAGAAATCTGACAACATACCACTCATCAAATCTTACCTTGTGGCAGTCCAGGAAAGGAACATAGAAGCTGTCAATCGTGCCTACAACGAATTACTGATTGAAGAGGAAGATTATCAAGGACTTCGTGATTCTGTTGATGGATTCGACAGGTACGATACATTGGCTTTGGCACAACAATTGGAGAAGCACGAACTGCTTGAATTCCGCCGCATAGCAGCCCATTTATACCGAAAGATGAAGAGATGGCAGCACGCAATCGATCTGGCAAAACAGGACCGCTTATGGAAGGACGCTGTCGAGATATCTGCTGTCAGCAGCAAGCCAGATATTGTCGAGGAATTGGCACGCTACTTCGTTGAGGTAGGAAACAAGGAAGTATTCGCTGCCATGTTGTATACGTGCTATCACCTGATCTCAATGGACCTGGTAATGGAATTGTCTTGGAGATATGGCCTTAACGATTACACCATGCCATACATGATCAACCATCAACGCGAACAGCAAAAACAACTCCTTCAGTTGCAACTCGACAACGAAGAGCGCAAGAGTAGGGACAAATCCCTCGAAAAAGAGGAAGAGGGCACTCCTATGATTAATAACCCACTAATGATTACTGCTGGAGGAGGTAGCATGATGGGCCAATCTATGATGAATGGCTATGGAGGCATGATGTCGCAGCAGACTGGTTATCAACAGTACTAATTCTGAATATCTGTCTATTAAAGCAAGAAAATCTAGTGCGGAACTTTAGAGAAGAACATGTCATTTTATCTTTCCCAAAAATTATTTTGAGTGCCATGATAGGAAAGAGCTGCCGTGTCGAGATTTCATGTGATTACCATGACATGGTGGAATGTTGGATTCGACCACAGACAACCTTTCTTTCGGACACACTTGACTCCTTCACGAGCTCAAGGACGCTGAGTATTACAGCACCGCAAACAATTTTCAGACATGAAAATTGCCATAATAGAGTGCGATATACCTATGCCAGAACTGGTACAGCAGTTCGGCACTTATACGTCTTACTTTCGAACTTTGCTGTGCTCTGCGGTAGACGAGTCTGTAGCGAAAGAACTAGAGTTTACCACATTTGAGGCCTATCTCAACAAACCACTACCCAAAACCCTGAAAGAGCTTGAGGGTATCGATGGCATTCTTATTACTGGATCTAAATTCACTAGTTATGACAATGACCCGTGGATTTTGGCTACGTTAGACCTCATTCGACTAGCTTACAAGCATATCAGAATTGCGGGTATCTGTTTTGGACATCAGTTGATTGCACGAGCACTTGGAGGAGAAGTTGCCGCTAATCCAAAAGGCTGGGAGATATCAGTGACATCGACTACCACGTTCAAATGCGATCTTCTGCCAGATATGAAGGCTCTAAGATTACATCAGATGCATAGAGATATTGTGACACGAGCTCCGCCTGGTGGGCATATTGCTGGCTCGAATGACATATGTGAGATTCAAGTGCTATACGAACCGGGCCGCTATTTTTCCGTGCAAGGACATCCTGAATTCAACCAGACCACGATTGAGATTGTGACTCAGCTTCGCGTTGATCAAGGTATCGTGCCGGCCGCATATGGTCAAGACGCAATCAAAAGGGCAGGATTAGATCATGACGGCATCATAGTCGGCGCAGCCATCGTCAGATTCTTCCGTGGTGACACCATTTGAACCAGGTCATACGGTGCAGACTACATCTCGGCGAAAGACTTGCTAGAAATAGACCCAGCTACCGTCACAACAATCGATCGAAGGCAATATGTGGTGTCAAAATGTCTCAAAATTATTTTTGCAGTGTGCATCAGAACAATGTCAACAGTGCTGATGTTTCTACGCGATTCGCTGAGACAGTGTCTTTCTCGTGATGTTATCGACATCTAGACATATGATATCACCTTGTTTGGGCACTGGTTACTGATCCTGTGTGATGCTCGTGCTCATGATGGAGATACTTTACGCAATCGACTACAGGCATGAAGACGGATTGGAGACATTACTCTGGCTGATTGGAACTTGATCAACACGAGCCGATCCATGTTTGATCTTGCTCTGATTTGTGATTGGCAGCATCATTTCGTACTTCCTCACGGGCCTTGGCTAGATGTTCGCTAGATACACATGGGGACCGGTACTCATGGAACTCTGACATGCACGCTGCACGCGGCGAACGGCGTTGCATGAATAGCAATTTGTGGCTGAGGCGAGGAGTTTTTGAGATTCGAATTTCCGCATTCAGTCAATGGTGTGGCTGAAATGGCACTTCTCTATCTGACATGTGCGCCGTTAGAACATTCAGCAGACAGGAATGGAATGTGAGTTGGTCGATTTTTGGCTTCGTTGTGGATCTCGCAGCTCTTTTACTCAATGCAAATCAGCCTCGAGAAGTGGAAGTCTGGTAATGTCCGTTCTACGGCGGACCGTGGTAGATGGCCAACTGAATGCCCAGCCATCATCATGCGAAAATTGACAAGATCAGACTAGACATTACTACTATATACAGACCTCTTCAAGGCCCAACTCTGCACCGCCGTTTCACTTCTATCATCTAACCCTTCGCCTCTCTTTTCTCCTTGCTGCCATGTTCTTCTCGACATTGGTGCCGGTCGTTGCTGGACTAGTGCAGAGCGCAATCGCTCAGAACTCAACCTCGCCATTCAACGCAACTGTGCCAAGCAATGCAACCTCGAGCTTCAACAGAACCGCTCCATTCACCAATAACTCTATTCCTGTGATTCCTGGTACAGGTGCGGGCACTGGAGCTGGACCAACGATCATCCTTCCTCCAGGATCTGTTGCAGGATCTGGTGCAGGTACAGGCGCCGATGCCGGTGCAACTGACGGCGGTATCGCTGGTAACGGTGTAGGTGCTGCTCCTAATGGCGGTTCTGCTCCCTCTGCAGGAAATTCTGGGTCGAATGTAGGCAGCACTAGTGGTGATGAGCCTTCGGTCAGTGTAGTTACCGTCTTGCGGTACAACGAAGCCACTGAAACGGTATACATCAATTACTGTCCCTGTTCGGCCACACCAGTGGATGTCGCTTCAGTACCTTTCCCAACCTCGAACGCTGGTGGCTCTG
The DNA here is from genome assembly GCA_000836195.1 of Taphrina populina JCM 22190. Classification (NCBI taxonomy): domain Eukaryota; kingdom Fungi; phylum Ascomycota; class Taphrinomycetes; order Taphrinales; family Taphrinaceae; genus Taphrina; species Taphrina populina. The sequence goes on from DF820126.1 coordinate 47,993, forward strand.
ATGCTTCTGGCCAACCCTCCACAGGCTCAAGTGACGGATCTGGTCCCGGAAACTCTGATGCTTCAAGCGGTCCCGCTGGGTCTAATGTAGGGCCCACCGATCAAAGCAACGATCCTCAACAGCAGCCAGACTCTATGCATTCCAATGAAATAATTGTTTATGCTTACACGACGACGATAGTCAACGTCCTCACAATCCCAGCAAGTCCTACAACCTCCATCATCTACTCAGCAGGCGTTCCTGTCACTACCGTTACCATCACTGCGCCGCCAAAGACGGTCACCGATTACATTACTACTGTGGCTACTACGACATTGACGCAAACCCTTGCTGGTGGTGCTAATGCAGGAGCGGTCCCTGCCGCATTACCATCTCAAAGTGGATTGTACACCAACTCCTCTACTTCTGCCTTGAATGGTGGTGCTGGAGTCGGTGCCAACGGACGCTCGACAGGACTAGTCACTTTTGCGTCAGCAGATCCAACTTCTAGCTCATCGGCCATGCCTTCTATGTCTGCAGTCTCCTCGTCCAACTTCACAGGAGGTGCCGGTCTCGGTGCCGGGCAATTGACTCTCTCGAGCTTGAGCCTCACAGAAGTGCCGACGACTTCGGCGTCCCAATCCCTGAGTCTTGCAACATCTTTCCCAATGTCATCCACGGATTTGACTGGCGGAGCTGGAGCTGGCGCCGATGAACGTTCCAGAACACAGTCATTTGCAACCTTAACATCGTCAAGCAGTGACTTGATTCCGGTTCTTACATTGTCCGCGGCACCATCGTCCTCTACTTCGGGGCCATTCTCGAACCTGACTACAACAAGCTCTAGTAACATCTTTTCGGCGTCCACGACTTCTACTTCCTCATTTATGAGTCTTTCAACTGTTGACCCGACTTCGTCGACTGATCTGACTGGTGGGGCTGGGGCTGGCGCCGATGGACGAACCAGGACACAGTCATTTACCATCTCGACATCATCTAGCAGTGAGACGATTCCTTCGATGACCATGTCGTCTACTTCTTCTTCACCATCTTCTGCAATGTCCGCATCATCCAGCAGTGAGACAGTTTCAGGTATGACAATGTCCTCTTCGTCATCCACTCTGTCGTCCTCCTCTTCGTCAATCTTGGGCGGTGCCGGTGCAGATGGGCAAGGTCGAACTTCAACCTCAACTGCGGCTCTATCGACTACGACTCTTTCAGCCTTCACATCTTCATCGACTGCGTTATATTCTAATTCGAGCACTTCTGCATACGTGTTCACGCCGACCAGCAGTTCCGAGACTACATTGCCAACCACTACGGATGCCCTCACAATGTCAGGAGCTACGACAAGTACTGCGTCATTCTCAACCACTACATCGGCTTCTTTTAGCGCCGTTACGACCAGTACCAATTCGATTAGTCCATCAAGTAATTCGAGCACTGATTCAGCTCCAGCCGCAACTACAAGCAATGCCGCTCCAACCACCTCATCCAGTGACTCGAGCACTACAGCAGCAGCACCTACATCGAGTTCTACGAGTGCCTCTGACTCTACCACGTTGGCCGCAGCACCATCTACCACTCTGCCTACGACGACGATGGCTACGGTCACAGCTGCTGTTACGACTGGCACCACAACAGCTGCCGAGCCAACCGAAACCCCTGCATAGAAGAAAGACTCAGGCCTTCCATGACCTTTTCTTAGAATTTTTTACAGTCATTTCTCAGAATATTGTACAGTATATATGATATACATATTCATTCTTGCTTGCGTGATGTGTCCTCACATTGCAAATTACAGTTGAATGATGCTTCGAAATAGAAAGGAGCACTAGTCATACTAATCGGGAGCGGATATGCAGTCTTGAGTGAACTTCGACATCATCACTGACGATGCAGCCTTGCAGAGGCGAGTGAAAAGCAAAGGTTCCTAGATTCGATCTATCTAAAGATGACGAACGACTAATGATACAACTCGTGTGTGAGGAAAAAAATAAGAAAGAAAGAAGAAAGAAATGTTCTCGTAGATGAGTTCACTTTCCACTCTCCATTTCCATGCTCCTCCTCCAAATGCGAAAACTGCTTCTTCTAAAACGCTGCTTCTATGATACTACACTTTTCCCCTTCCTCTCTCTTGAGCAGTCTTCGTTAAGGAGAAACAAAAAAAAACAATGATTTTCTTTCTTTTTCTTCAGCAGTCTCTATTGTACTATATGTCGTCGTGGGTCATCTCGTCGTGAGAAACGCTTCGCTCGCTCGCTTTTGAAATGAAGAAAGATATTGCGATAAGGATGATGCTTAGATTACTGATATTTGGCCAATGTGACATCCGCAGGAACTGAGAAAAAAGGACTGGGGGACTA
>DF820126.1:50682-104191 GCA_000836195.1 Taphrina populina JCM 22190
GTTGGCTTCCTTGAGAAGGTCAAGCATGTCTCGAACAATACCACGGTTGCCGCGGTTGAAGAAAGCCACAGTGTTACCTGTGTTTCCGGCACGGCCCGTTCGACCGATTCGGTGAACGTAGTCATCGATATCGGTTGGCAAGTCGTAGTTGACAACCATGGTGACATTTGGAATATCCAAACCTCTTGCAGCAACGGCTGTTGCAACCATGATTGGTGTTCTTGCAGTTCGAAACATCTCTAGTGCTCTCTCTCGTTCTCGCTGAGTTCGATCACCGTGAATAGAAGTGGCCGGGAAGTTGGATGCCAGAAGGAAGTCAGACAGAGAGTCTGCCATACGCTTAGTCTCGACGAAAATCAGAGTGAGACCATTCGGTGGCAAAGTGTGCAGGATATCGAGTAGCACAGATCGCTTGTCTGGATCTTCAACGTATTCAACTTTCTGCGTAATGTTCTCCGAGGTAGATCCCACACGACCAACGGAAAGGAACACGTAGTCCTTGAGGAAATCTCTTGCAAGCATCTGAATTTCGCGAGGGAATGTGGCGGAAAACATGAGAGTTTGACGATCATTCACACCAGGCATGTCCTCTCCCTCTACAATTCTTCGAATTTGTGGTTCGAAACCCATGTCCAACATTCTGTCAGCCTCATCAAGCACCAAGAACTTGATTGCGGCGAGTGAGACACGACCTCTCTCGAGGAGATCGACTAGACGACCTGGAGTGGCAGTGAGCAAATCACAACCCCTTTCTATGTTTCGAAGCTGAGAACCGATATCAGCTCCACCATATACGACCTGGGGTTTGACCCAAGATCGGTAAGCAAACTTGCGAGTCTCGTCATGAATCTGCATAGCAAGTTCACGCGTCGGCGCGAGGATCAGCGCAGTTGGGTACGCCTTTCGGTTTCGGCCGTATCTCATTGCCTCTGATTGAGCACCCGTCATTGGTGGCGGAGAAGGTCCAACAGAGAAGGCTTGAGACAGGATAGGAAACAGGAAACCTCCAGTCTTTCCAGAACCAGTCTGAGCACAGGCCATGAGATCACGACCAGCGGCGACTATGGGAATAGAATATTTCTGCACTGGTGTTGGTACCTTGTAACCAGACATTTCGATGTTAGTCACGAGATGAGCATCGAGCGGTGGAGACGTAAACTTGAGAACAGGTTCTGGCACGTTCTCTCCAGACGCCTCGACGGGGATGTCGTCGTATTTCTCAAAGTTGATACCGGACGACTGCTGATGACCAGAATCGTTGTTGGTCGGGTACAACTCGCGCTCGAGCCTTGGATTGGCTTGTCCAATGACGTGCTTGCCATCCTTCCACGATCCCTCACCAGCCATGGAGTAACCTCCGCTTCGTGGAGCATCGCTAAAGTCTCTGCGAGGCTGTCGAGCAGGGAAGGCTGATTCTGCAGTTCTAGGAGTATCCCAACTACCACCACCTTGTCGTGGTGCGAATGCAGGCGCATTAGGATTGCCCCATCCTGCAGCTCTACCGGTACTGTACAAGTCAGTGAATTGACTTTTGATTGGACACTACACGCAAGTAGCGCTTTGCACAACATACGCAGGTGCTTCGCCTCGTCGAACGTGAGGTGGTACATAACTTCCGGCTGGCTTGGAGCCTCCGTTTAAGGCCATGCCAGCCATAGAATCGCTGACACCGTTTACATTGTTGTTTTGACTCATTCTCTAGTCTTTGATTTGTATGGTAGAAAAGGTATTCGCGACAAATTTCAGTTCATGCCAACAGCTGCAGGCGTTGCTCTGGTGCCTGGGCGCACAAAGTTTTCTTGTTTCATCTCTAGCCGCTCACAACGAAGCCAGTCCTTCGGTCAGAATTAACGAGCGATACGGCAACTCTGCACAGCTCTTGGCCATTGTCCTTTCTGGCATCGTCGTCATGCTCCAGAGACAGATGTTGGAATGGTGAAATCATAGGAAGGCCAAGTAGGACGAATGTGCTCGCCGCTGCTGCAGGACAAATTAGATGCCATTGAGCTCCTGATGGCCATGTACTCTTGTGCAAATGAGTTATCCATAGATAATGACAGCTTGCGCAATCTCGAAGCATTGAAAAATCATCTAAGCCGTATACCAGCAATATCTGATGCAAGGTGGTCCGATGCCGCGATTCTGCTCAGACTGATCGTGTCTGTAGTGGATGACATGTCAGTTTGCATCAAAATACTGTTTCCAGCACTACCATCAGTTAAAAATGACGAGAATCCACAGTCGGACCCCCAAATATCTCTAGAGCGTCCGCTTTGGCTCGTGAGAAAGTCCTTTGACATGCTAGCTGAAAGTTTACCCTGTGTATCGGTTGATGTTTCCATACAAGACGTTGTAGATTATGTCCAGTCTGCGTCGGTAGAATTGTTGAAAGAGCAGGCAGGACTTGTGGCAGCAGAGTCTAATCTGAGTAGCAGGGCTGCGCCAATAGTGCGGGTGTGGTTTTACTTCCCTTCCCTTTCTACGCGAGAGAAGAGAAATGATCTCGTGCATTTAGCACCTCATTATCATCTGACTGGATTCGTACTTGCCGGAAAACCAGGTGTCTTATGTCTAGAAGGTTCGCCTGAGAGTATTCAGGCCTACATAGCCGATATCAAATGCAATTCCTGGGGAAATATACCATCATTCCAGAAAAAGATCACCGAACGTTTTCGCGAAGAGATTGCAAACGCGCGGGCCTTTCATGGTATGCGAGAAATCACAGATGAGATTGATAGACACGGCCAACGCGGCAATCGTGGTGATCTTTCTCAGGTAGAGCAGTTCTTGAAGGACTCGGGTCTAGCGACCGCCTTCTCCAAAGTCTTTATGTAATTATTGCAAGATTCTTTTTCTTCTAGCGCTACTACTGTAGAAATAACTGCGTACTTGCTCCAACAGCTGTTTCAAGCTTAAGCTTAAGTTTAAAGTTGAACTCAGTGATGAGTTTTGCATGTGAGCTGTGGAGAGCGGGAGCGGCGTCGCCATGGCGTTTATTAGAACAAGCAGAAGGTCAGGCACCGTGAATATTATTTCTACCTGCAATTGGCTCAAGAGCAGCTCTGCTCTCTCTGTCGGCCGCCATGACTGAAAAGCGACCTCAGGAAGACGCAACCGGTTCACCGACGCAGAAAAAAGCAAGAATGAATGTGGATACTTCCAAACCATCGGCGCTCGCGAAACCTACTGGTGGTAGAAAGTATACAGTCTCGATAGCGATTCCTGGCGGTATCATAGCCAATGCTCAAACACTGGAGCTCAAGACGGCCCTCGCTGGGCAGATCGCTAGGGCTGCTGCTATCTTTAATGTGGACGAAGTGGTCATCTTTGATGAAGAGGCGGGTCAAAATCGCGGTACACTTGACCAGAATGGTTATGAACGCAACGGCGGAGGATCAGAGCCCAACATCTTTCTTGCTAGAATTCTGCAGTACCTTGAGACACCACAATATCTTCGGAAATCTATCTTCCCGATGCATCGGGATTTGCGGTTTGCAGGTCTACTGAATCCGCTTGATTGTCCTCACCACTTGAGAATTGAGGATGACTTCCCATATCGGGAGGGCATCACGTTGCCCTCAAACAGCGGAGATCCCGACAAGGACACGATGGTGGAGAAGGGCAAGACACTGGTTGAGTGTGGACTGAAGCGCAAAGTATGTGTGAACCGCAAAATCAAGGAAGGTGTCAGAGTGACGCTTGGCATGAAGAAGATCAAGGGATCACGAAACAAGGAATTTATCGAGGCCGATGTCGTGGCTCCCGCTACCCCGAGGGAGAAGATGGGATACTATTGGGGTTATCAAGTGCGTCTGGCCGATTCCATCTCATCTGTATTCACGGAAAGTCCTCATCCTGAAGGTTATGATCTCACGCTAGGCACATCTGAGCGTGGTAAAGACTTGGCGAAAGTGACGCCAGAATTGCCCAAGTTCAAACATATTCTGTTGGTGTTTGGTGGCTTGGCAGGATTAGAGTATGCCGTGGATAACGATAAAAACCTAGATATTGAGGGCAAAGATGCTGAGGAAGTGTTTGATAGGTGGATCAATGTCGCGCCTGATCAGGGCAGCAGGACGATCAGAACAGAAGAAGCGGTGTACATTACGCTTGCGCAGATGAGAAGTAGCATCACACAAAAGGGGATCCGTTGAAGAGGTAGATTTACAGTGCCGACTTCTCCGGTGTGCACAACCAATCAGATTCCTGGATTTATTCAAGAGTTGACAAAAATGGCGATCTGTATCTGCCAACTCCCCTTCTCATGCATCCAGTCGCATTTGCTCCACGCCAGTCCATCCGCGGACGTGTCCTCTCTCACGAGCTTAGCAGGACGGGCCAGACCATCGCGTAGAAGGTGCAGACCTTTGGAGCATGTTCAACGGCGCTGCCACCATTCCTCTGTGGTTGGGTAACAAAACATCCCCGGGTTTCGTGTAACCTTCAGTTTGACGTTGATTAGAACCGCTCAGACCGTGCGAGGACACTGACAGTGAATACGCCGAAGTATTCAAGGTCTTTTGCGAGACGGATTGGGTGACAAAGGATCCATCACTTGGACCGCTCGACAAATGGCCCTACTCTTTACGAACCATCATACAATTGATTTTCACAACAGATGCTGCACATTGCGTGACTTGGGGTACCAATATGATCACTATCTACAATACTGCATATTGTAGACTGACTGCATGGAGCAAACATCCCGAGCATATGGGATCACCCGCCAAGGACGCTTTTGCAGACATGACAGGGAAGGACTGGAATCCGTTTCCCTACATTCTACAAGCCGGTGAAACACTGCGTCGTGTATCAGTGCCGGAAACTCTATATCTTAGAGAAGCCCAGACCGGGTCTGGATTGGAAGAGACTTATATGTCATACACAGTCTCTGTAGTTTATGGAGACGACAGTAAACCAGCCGGGACTCTAATTGTCTGTACAGATACGACAGAGTCTCGTTTATACCCGAGGAGAGCTCGGACCTTACGATCGCTCGTCACCGCGACGCATGAGCTCACCACACTCTCTGTCTTAAAAATTCAATTGCAATCTGCTTTTAATGGATGTGCGTTGGACTTTCCAATATGTATGATTATGCTTACCGACAAGTTTTTGCGTGGAGAACAAGATTCTATGTCTTCTTGTGACGACCAGATCGAATATCAAACATTCGTTCAGGTGGGCATGACGAGTCAATATGCTAAGCGGATCGTGCGATATGATGTGATAATGGACAAGGATCAGCTGCCCATGTTTGGCCCGATAGCTCAACAGGCACACCTTGCTCGTGGTCCGATTCATTTCCAAACGGACAGACTAGAATTACAATGCGCCAAACGAGCATTTAGCTATCCTTGTAAGAGCGGGCGTATGTCTCCAATCTATGCAAAAGCCACAGGAAACAAAGAAAACATCAGGCCGTTCGGGTATCTTCTGCTTGCATTTTCACCTGTTAGACCCATCAATGATTGGATCTGCGAGTATGCAAACACTGTTGACAATCTGATCTCTACGGCCTTTCAGAATTTTCAGGAAGCCATGAGATCTAGGGCCCAAGACGATGAAGTCGCCCTAGTGCGTAAACTCGTAGAAAAGTATTTCAAAGTGCTCGACAACTCTCCGGCTGGAATCTCTGTGCAGAATTGGAAAACAAAGGAGATACTATTCGCAAATAGTCAGTGGCGAGCAATTCTCGGTTGCGCCAAGGACCAACCACTCGATACCTGGGCAGAACTTGTTCATCCTGATGATATCGACTATGTATATGGACTCCTCTCAACGATCCAGCCTGGTGATGTTTTGGAAGAAAAATCATTGAGGCTTAAGCGATTACACACTAATGGAAAGCCAGCTTGGATCTCGGTAAATTGCAGTTTTCACACGGAACTTCTCGATGGTCAGCTAGTCACCATCCTCACAAATGCCATTCATGATACTTCAGCGCAGGTGTATGGCAAAGAAATGGAGTTGTCTGCTGTGCTCGAAAGAGAAAGATTGGATGCTGCGCGCGAGAATGAACGGCAGAGAGCAGATGAAGCTGATCGTGCTCAAGGTAAGTTAAACAATGCCGCGCTTGTGCCTGCTGAACTGATTTTCGTTAGCGCGTCAATTGGACTATATAGACACGTTGGCGCATGAGATTCGTAATCCAGTATCGGCGGTGGTGCAGACAGTAGAGATATTGTTGCAGAGACTAAATTCTGTCCGTGCGGCTAATGCTCAGCATGCCGCCGAATTACAGCAAAGTATTGATGACCTTGAGACCATCGATATTTGCACTACGCATATGAGCCGGGTCATTAACGACACCTTGTAAGTTGCAGGCATCTTTTCTTGCTCGATCTCTCTCTGACGTGTCAATAGAAACGTTTCGAAGCTTGAGCACGGTAGTCTCGCGATCTCGCTGGAGACATGTGATCTTCTGAAGCATGTTCAGTCTATACATCGCATGTTACAGCAAGATATGATCAATAAAGGCATCGAATGCAAAGAAGTCGAAATTGACCATTTGTCGATCCGCAGCTTCACCTGTGCGGTCGCTGATCCCTTGCGGTACAAGCAGATTGTGCTCAATTTGATGACGAACGCAATCAAATTCACCGCGCTGCAAACGAAAGAGAAGCGCATCTCTCTGAGGCTTTCTGCCGTGAAAGATGTGAATGATCCTCGTAAACAGGTTCTGATATGTTCGATTCGCGATACCGGAAGAGGCATGTCTCAAGAAGCGATTCAGAAGCTATTTGGCAAGTTTTATCAAGTATCGGAAAGGACGCATATCGAGTACGGCGGGTCTGGACTCGGCCTATTCATCTCTCAGCGACTGGCGAATCTGCTTGGTGGAAGCATTGAAGTTTCCTCGGAAGTTGACAAGGGATCCACCTTTGTCTTCAAGATGCCAGCAGAAATCACATCAGCTGACAAGCGCCGGTCCTGTAATGTGGACAAGTTGATGCTCGAGAATGCAGCTACACAAGAATTGCAATTGACTATTGAGGATCTGGCAGATAAGCACGCACTACCGTCGCCTGCCATTGGTAAATCGCCTCGTCTACCAAAGACGGTCTCGACAGAACCGCGCCAGTCGAGTCCACTCGCGCAGTCTTCATTGCCCCCTGACATTGCTACTCCTCCATCCACCCCTGCATCATCACAACCTCATGTCAATACGATCCTTGTGATTGAAGATAATCTAATTAATCAAAAACTAATGGTAAAACAACTAAAAAATTCTGGCTATCATGTTTTGGTAGGCAATCATGGCCTTGAGGCTCTCGAACATTTCAAGCGGGGAACACGGATCGACTTGGTCTTGACGGACATTGAGATGCCCGTGATGAATGGCATTGAGACGATCGCGGCAGTGCGTGCATTGCAGGATCAGATCATCCAACCTCCATTCATCGCTTGCTCAGCATATGCTCGGGAAGAACAGAGACTGGCGTTTATGGCTGCAGGAATGACGGATGTTATTGCCAAACCCTTCAAGTACGCAGACTTGAAGAGTCGTGTTGAGCGCATCTTGGCGCTACAACCCTCGCTGCTTCGACGCCGGGAAAACACTATTTGAGAATATGAACCTTTCGTATTGACTCTACCCTCTTCTTTTTTTCCCACTCCAAATGTAGGTCTATATACTTTGCATCATGACTGTACGTCCATACTTCCCGTGTGACTCTTTTGCCATGCGCTGTACGTGAAGAGAGATTTCGTGAGCTGAAGCTGGCGGGAGGATGTGGAGTAGTTGAATCTTTTATGCATGTGTCACGGAACTTCCAGTGTTGCAGAGACCAGAAGCTGAAAGGGTTGGCGCATGTTGCTCATTTTGATACAAAGGACAATGCGCCGCATGAGCGTGTGACCACGATGTCAAACACAATCATGAGTTGCGCAGTGTGGTGCGAAGTCCATGGACCCGTCAACATTTTCTGCACCCAAACACTGGATGCAGCAGCAGCTGCAAGTGCTGCGGGACAGTCAGCGACGACGATGACGGGCGCGAATCAAGCGACAAAAGCATCTTCTTGCGCAAGCTGTGCCTTGACGCTGCCGCCGCACCTCTCGACACCTGGTGTTGCGCCCATGCTTAGAACGAGTGATGTCGACGGTGACGGTGATGGCAATGTTGCTTCTGGATCACGTTGCTATGTGAGTATGCGTCACCCCTCGTCGCCTGACCGCTTCAAAGCGATCCGGAGCGCGTGTATCAGAGCACTATCTTGTGAATCTGTGCCTGGGCGTTCGGGACCCGTGTTTTTCGGAGACCCTAGTATCGGCTACACGATTGCCTATATTTTCCGCATCGGCGGGACAGGCACAGGGACGAGTTCTGGTGGAAGGCGACAGTATGCCTTGATGTGCACGGCCACGCAAGAGCAAGAGTTGCTGCAGAGTTGGTCCTTCATCACACAACGATTCAAGGTGCTTGCTGGCAAAATTGTCGAGGGAAGCCAGTCGGTAGAGCGAGCTGGAGACGGGGGCGGGGGAAGCACGACAGGTGGATTGAAACAATCGGATGAGGGACAGGTGCCGCAACAGCAGCAACAGCTGGTGAGTATGGATCGGGACAGATCATTCCTCCGGCCAAAAGGACGAGTTTCCGAAAAGGGACTCGCAGAGTTGATTGGAATGGAGGATGTATTCGTGCAGCTACACGCTGCGTTTGCATGGATGTTGAGCATTTGGCGCATGCATTATGAGAGTCAGGGAGAGACTCTATTGAGTGGTTGACTAGGATGCTTGTTTTGTGATTTTATCAATGAGAGACTCGGCTTCTTCGACCTCCTTTGCATCAATATCGTCCTTTGTGGCTTTCATTAGCTCATACAGTTGTCCGACTTGTTCATCACTCATGCGATCAATCTTGTCCTTGTCGATCTGGATACCTCGCCATCCACTTCCTTTGAGATCCTGCACGTACTTTTGCCACTCACTCAGGAAGCCAACAATGTGTATGGGATTATCTGTCGTGCGATGCAGACGAAACTCGCTCTTGACGTAGGGATCGCCGATCGTGCGTAATTCGAGCGGCAAAGAACGGTGCGTCCGTAGAATGAGACGGTACAGAACGAGAGGCTGGAGCAATGGATTCTTCAGGGGACGGGGAGCACGAGGAGCAGAGGGAAAATTCATGACCGGAGCATCTGAGGTGGCCCTGAGTATCCTTGAAGTTCGCAGCATGCTCATCGTTGCGTCAATCGCTTCTTGCTTGTCTTTTACCATGTCATCATACTATTTACGGAGCTCCTCCTCCCATACAAGGCCATTTTCTACTTGACTTCCGACTTGATTCCTGCTTCCTCCAGTACCGTGGCCATTTCCCCTCCTTCAATCATTTCACGCACTACATCCAGCCCACCGACAAACTCGCCTCCTACATAGAGTTGCGGAAATGTGGGCCATTCGCTGAATTCCTTGAGTCCTTGCCTGACGTCGTTGTCTGCTAGAATATTGAAAAATCCGTAGCGTATGCCCTCTTCCCGTAGTAATCCCACGAGTGTCCTTGAGAATCCGCACTGTGGCGCTGAAGGAGATCCCTTCATGAACAGCATGACTGGTGCTGCATTGACGAGTTTATTCAGCCTTGATGTCAAATCTCCTTCCTCCGCGACTGTTTCCGGCTCAGTGGCAGTGTCGCTGCTCTTCGGAGCGATAGGCGCTTGCGCAGCGAGTGGAGGAGGAATGGCTGAGCCAGAATCGGTCGAGTAGCGTTGCAGGGAAGCTTGTAACTCAGCTGGGTTCGCGCCACTGATGCGACTGAGGACTTCTGTGCCTTTCATTATGACGAAGAATGGTACGGCATTGACATCGAAACTCTCACTGATATCTTCCATCTCTTCCGCGTCAATCTGCAGAAACTTGGTGCTTGGAAATCTCGAGGACAACTCTGCAAATACAGTGTTCATCTGCACTGAAGGCGCCGCAAACGAGGCCCAAAAGTTGAGCGCGAGCGTCGCGTCCTTGTTCGCATTCAAGATCTCCTCAAAGTGTTCATCTGTGGTGACTTCAATCACAGCCATCTCGTCCTTTATGCGCATCGTCATGAAGCAATAAAAAAAAGTCGTTTATCAGATCGGGTTTTCGTATCTCCACACGAGAATAGTCAACGGCAAAGCAATTGTTCAGGCTTGTTGTCTGCACTTGTCACGCACCTCTCATCCAGCATCACATGGATGAATGGCCAAAAGGCAACACGGTCTCGCAACACATTGGAAACGGCACCATTCGCTTGGAACGATCTCATGGTAATTTGTGCCTATCTGATCTGTCCTTTACATATGTTAGATTGTACCACCAACAGGTTGTCAATGTCTACGAGCTGAGTATGTATAGCCTTTGAAGTTAGTGGCTCCTAAACCATCGCGGCATTGCCAGTCTGTCTTTATCCTCTCGTATGGAGGCGGCCTTGTGGGCGGAGATGCCATCCATCTATCGGTCATTCTTGAGCCAGACACAACTATTGCACTCTTGACGCAAGGCTCCACAAAAATCTTCAAGGAGCGACCAGGGCTGAGTGCGACTGAGCAAGACATGCATGTTGTTGTACAAAATTCGGCCACCTGTTTACTCGTGCCGGATCCTATTCAGCCGTTCGCTGCCTCATCCTACCGTCAGAATCAAAGGTTCGAGCTTCATGAATGGTCTAATTTGATACTACTGGACTGGATTCTGTCAGGACGCCCAGCCAATGGAGAATCGTGGGAGTTTAATCACTTTACCTCGACAAATACCATTTACAGTGTCCTATCTGACAGGAAAAGACTATTATTGCGAGACTGTCAAATCATGAACCGTTTGGAGACGAAACAGCAAATGTTGCAAACCAATTGTCTTGCGACTATGCTCTTCTCCGGACCGCTGACTTTGGCCGCTTCCTCCATCATTCTGGCACGATTCAAGGATGAAGACAGAATTCGTGGCCATAGTAGTTCTCGCACAAGTAGCATGGGCGAGGTCATTTGGACCGTGACGAGGCATCGAGATGTGACGGTGCTGAAAGTGGCCGGACCGAGTAGTGAGCAGGTCAAGGCGTTTCTCAATAATCTGGTCGACGCATTTTCTTGGCGTATCCAATTTGGCCGGGATCCCTTCAGAGCGCTTGAATGATTCAGAAGTAGGGTAACGATTAGATGATGGCGGCAGCTGTCGGTGTGTGATCTTGGCCACTTGTAAGGCACCTGCCTCCGCTGCTGATTGAGCAGAGCACACATCCTTGCGCGATAAGTTTCAGAGCATTGGACAGACTACGTTGGTGCTTTCGATGAAACTGCAGTCAACGGCTGATGCTGCGTGCTATGAGTTCATTCTCGATTACGAATCTCGAAGCGTTTCTTCACTGTGTAGCTGCTCAAGTCAAGAGATCGCCATGGCATCGGACCGCTTCATTCAATACATCTGCATTTTCAATCATCCTATAATCTTTCACTGCCAACGATACCGCTCAAGTCATGCGCCCTCGTGCGCACCGAATATGTAGAGAGTCTGGGTAGGGAATGAAAATTTCAGGTGAATTAGTGTTTGTTATGTGACTTTCCAAGGCTGCAGGCATGATTGGTTGCGTGAGGTCGAGTAAAGATTGACCACTGCTAGCTGGCTCTTTCATCGGAATGACGCTCGTGATTGAAGAGGTAATGGATGCGAATTCCTACGCGAGGTGATTCAGTTGTGAAGCTTGGAGCACTTGCGATAATAGTGTGTACAATTGCCCTGAGTGCCTCGCAGTAGTCATGAAATATTCGATTGTATATCTATGTCCGAACCGTGTCGTGCGTCTATATATATATATATGTTCATCTTAACATGGAAACTGCCCCACGCCTTGCTTCATAACCTACCTGGCTTATGGCAGGTGCTCTGCATGCGTATCTATCGCTGCAAGGATAACAGAGGCAACATCCCCGCTAACTTTTCACACGTGGGCTAAACACCAAGATTTGAGCCAGAGTTGACTCGAGTAGTGGGCAATCAAGGCATTTTCTCTGCCCACGCGAGCGCTCGCAGGGAACAATAAAGAGGTTCAGAAATACACAAGAAGACTGCAGACTGTGGCCTGTAGCCAATCAATCAAAAGCTGGACAAGGCACGTAATTGCAGTGACATAGCTATGCAACATCTCGTGCCAAAGGGAGAATGGGAAAGGAGCTGCAGTTTGTGCCTGTCAGCCGGTGCCGTGGTGGCAGCAGCCTAAGCAGATTATGTAGACGACGGATCTTCTGGTACAAGACTCGCAAGTCACAATCGATGCAATAATCTCTCCATGGCAAGTTCAAAGACAAGCGTCCCTATCGCAATGACTTGTGTATGCTTTACCTTTGTAGCTGATGAGCTTCATGATGTCATGCAATGCGTACAAGTCTTTGCGTCTTGATTGCCAAGGACATTGATGGATCTTCCGGAATCCGCCGCCTCTTAAAAACAACCCCACCACGTCATTTCTCGGCAACCGTACACTTGAAAAGAGCTTCAGAGTCGTGAATCCATTACGCGTACCCTCTATATCATGTCTACCTACGATAACTTTACCACTGCTCTCATTACCGGTGGTGGTGGCGGCTTAGGCAAAGCACTCGCTGCCAATTTCATCAAGCATGGCAAAAAGGTGCTTCTTGTTGGTCGAACAGAGGAAAATCTCGTATCGGCTCAAAAAGAGCTGGGCGAGTCGTGTATCGGTTATGTGACTTTCGACATTTCAAGATTGAGCGAGATTCCAGCGTTTGCAAAACGCGTCCAGGCAGACTACCCTGATGTGGACTGCGTAGTCAACAATGCAGGTGTCCAGAAACTGCTTGACTTCAAGGCCGGAGCTGTCGACCCTGCTCAAGTGCAGCAAGAAATCGACATCAACATTTCTGCTCTAGTCACGCTTTGCAATGCATTCTCAGCGCATCTGCAATCAAAGCCTAAATCGGCGCTTATGAACGTCTCGAGTGGTCTTGCCTATACGCCGATATTCATGGTACCCGTCTACTGTGCAACAAAGGCCTTTGTGAAATCATTCACACTATCACTGAGCATTCAACTCAAGGAGACTTCTGTGCGAGTGATTGAAATCGCTCCTCCCTTGGTCGAGTCTGATCTGCACCGCGAACACGATGATCCAGACAACAATAAACAGGCCAAGAACAAGATGGCCCTGACTCAGGACGAATTCATTCATGACGTCGAGGAAGGTCTGCAGTCTGGCGTCCCGGAAGTCGGTGCAGGAATGTCAAAATCTTCCATAAAGCTATGGCGAGACACATTCGGCGACAGATGGCAAAAGATGAATGAGATGGCCGGCCACTAATCTCTCAACTGAGCCATCTACAATGTCTGTCTATACTCTCATGACCCATGCAAACGTGGAATGCTCTACCTGTAGCGTGGCATATTCCTCCAGCAAAGTTGCATCTCGAGGTTCAAGTCAAAACAAAATATAGGGTTCATGCTGCGAGCGTAATGAAGCGCAATACAAATACCCTAGAAAGTAGTGGCATGGTTTATGGCCAACATATAAAACAATGTGAATCACGTCTGCTACTTTATGGGTTCTTGATTTATTATGTGCTATGCCAAGACTGCAAGAGTCTCACGATAATCCTGAGATTGCCTAACGGGAGTGTACAACTCTATAATTTTGATTGTAACCGATCGAGAAACACCATCTCTCATATTGTCAACACTGCAGTGGCATTGCACTGAATCTAATATATGTACGTTGTCCATCTTGCGTGCTGCTGCTATGCCAAATGATATTTTGAGCAGACAGTCCAATTTGTAGTATGTAGGTGAATATATATCGTGCTGTCAGACGGGAGGACAACGCGGCTTCTCATGCGTATTTCAAAGATCGTTTTTTTTTTATCGCATACGGAGATCTGGCGCAGGCCAATCTGCGCACTTATACGTCTCCTCAGAGCTCGAGTAAGTTTAGTCTTGATTTTTCATCGTCTCTACATCATTCACTTGATAAAGAAGACAAGCGCAACCACGAGCAAGCCGACCACAAGCACTATTGGGAATATTGTCTTCCAGTAGCACCAGAATTCTTCTACAATGCAACTTGGGCTGCAGTGGTCCCATCGGTCATGTTCCAGGAATTGGTCATCCTCAGGTCGAGGTGCATGCTGAGAAGGCAAGAGCGGAGAATAGTCTGGCATGAGAGATGTGTCCAGGATGCTTTACCAGAGTGAAAGTCTCAAGTCACCTTTTCCTCTGTGATTTATGATGTCATGTGTTTTTTGATTTTTCGTCTCCGCTCTGCAATCGTTGCAACCACATCAATTCATTCTGACCTCCTGCCACTTTTATTAGAGCTTCACCTTTATCGGAGCAGAGTTTGCTTGTCATGTCTACCTACGATAATTTTACAACTGCCCTCATCACCGGCGGTGGTGGTGGACTTGGGAAAGCACTCGCCGCTAACTTCATCAAGCATGGCAAAAAGGTTGTCATCGTGGGTCGCACGGAGGAAAAGCTCATTGAAGCTCAAAAGGAGCTGGGCGAGTCGTGTATAGGGCACATCACGCTGGACGTTTCTTCGCTACTCGAGTTGCCAGATTTCGCGAAGCGAGTTCAGGCAGACTACCCTGAAGTGGATTGCTTGGTCAACAATGCAGGAGTTCAGAAATTGCTTGACTTCAAGGCTGGAGATGTCGACTCCGAACAAGTCCAGCAAGAAATCGACATCAATATTTCTGCTTTAGTGACTCTATGCAGTGTATTCTCGGCTCACCTCCAGTCTAAGCCAAGATCAGTTCTGATAAATACTTCCAGCGGCCTCGGATATGTTCCGATATCACCTTTCCCCGTCTACTGTGCTACAAAGGCTTTCGTAAAATCGTTCACGCTATCGCTCAGGGCTCAGCTCAAAGACACTCCAGTGCAGGTGATTGAGCTTGCTCCTCCATTGGTGGACTCTGACCTTGTTCGCGAGCACCCCGATCCAGACAGTTTCAAGCAATCACGAAATAAAATGGCCCTGTCACAGGACGAGTTTATTCATGACGTCGAGGAAGGTCTGCAGTCTGGTGTCTCGGAAGTTGGTGCAGGAATGTCAAAGTCTTCCATAAAACAATGGCAAGAGGCATTTGGGGACAGATGGCAGCAGATGAACCAAATGACTGCTTCACCACAAGTCTCTTCAGGTTCATCCAAAGCAATGAACGGTTCAAAAGGCTCTGCACCAGCAGCTACACAATCAGGCAAGACCCAACAGGCTGCTGGAGCACGAGTGGCCAAGATTACGAGAAAGACAAACGAGACTAGTATTGATGTACATTTATCCCTCGATGGAGGCTCTCTGGGCGGTGACGTTTCCTCAAAACACGCGTCACAATCTACTGGGGGTCAAGAAATCTCGATAAATTCTGGCATCGGATTCCTTGACCACATGTTGCACGCCTTGGCGAAACATGGAGGTTGGTCTCTTAATCTCTCATGTGCTGGCGACTTGCACATCGATGATCACCATACTGCTGAGGACTGTGCTCTGGCACTAGGAGCTGCATTCAAGGAAGCTCTAGGAGCAGTAAAAGGAATCAAGAGGTTCGGGTCGGCATTTGCTCCGCTGGACGAAGCACTTTCACGCTGTGTCATTGATATTAGCAATCGGCCCTACGCGGGCATTGATTTGGGACTGAAGCGAGAGAAGATTGGAGAATTATCTTGCGAGATGATTCCTCACGTGATGGAGTCTTTTGCTCAGGCCGCTCATATCACGATGCATGTGGACACTTTGAAAGGATTCAATGACCATCATCGAGCAGAGTCGGCCTTCAAGGCTATCGCCCTGGCTCTGAAGGAGGCCATCTCGCCAACCGGGAAGGACGATGTCCCGAGCACGAAAGGCGTCTTAATGTAAAATATGCGGATAGCATGTCTACAGGCCGGAGAGCCGGATAGCGTATAAAACCGTCAAACAAACCAAGTGTCGTCAACTCCGTCGAGGTGGCTGCCATGGCTTATAATATGGCTAAGATTCCCAGAGATGATTGGCTGCACTTAAAATCTTTCAATGGCTTGATTGACATCATTGAATCTTGAACGGGCCCAGGTAGTGCCGCAAGTGCTTGAGAGATAAAACCATGCAGATTCCGCAACGAATCTTGGATTTCTCTCAAAGACAAATCTTCCAGGGCCCACCTCTTTGTTGGCGTCTCTCGTCATGGCTAAGAAAGCGAGGGAAGATGACCCGAATGCCAAGGAAACTGCGAATTACTCTGGCGAAGGCCGTTCACTATTTCGCGACACAGTGATAGGCTCCCTGATTCGTGCCGCCTCAGGCAATAAATATCTCCAGTATCCGGAAGAGGCCAACCCGCAACGTTTCATCGACAAGTACTCCAAATCTGCGATGGAGGAAAAAAGACAAGAGGTCGAGTCGGCGAATCGCGCGAGTGAGGAGCATTGGCGTCAGGAGAATCCTCGAGAAGCAGCACAGGAATCACGTCGAACGCAATCTTCATCAGAGTCGACGCTCGATGATTCCGATAAAGGACCCGAAAAGCATCACGATGAGGAGCGCGGTAAAGACATCAATTTAGTGCAGTATGAACCGCATGATGCTGAAAATCCAATGAATTGGAGTACCCAGAAGAAGGTCTTCACTTCTGGCATGATTTGTCTCCTCACGTTTTCCATCTACGTTGGTTCCGCCATCTACTCGCCCGGTGTGACGAGTGTCGAGCAAGACTTTGGCGTCTCCGAGTCAGTCGCGGTATTGGGTCTTTCTGCGTTTGTGGCAGGTTATGGATTGGGCCCAATGCTGTGGTCGCCAATGTCGGAAATTCCCATGATTGGCAGAAACCCGATTTATATGGGTACTCTGCTTGTCTTTATTGCGGTTCAGGCACCCTTGGCGCGATCTAACGGTATGGGCGCCATGATTCCTCTTCGATTCGTGGCTGGATTCTTTGGGTCGCCTGCATTAGCTACGGGAGGTGCGTCCATTTCAGACATGTTTACACCGAAATACCGAGCCCATGGAATTGCTGTTTGGGGTGCAGCCGCAGTGTGTGGACCAGTACTCGGTCCACTTATGGGTGGCTTTATCGTTGATTGGCGAGACAGGCTAGGGTATATCGATGGTTGGCGATACACAATCTGGGAATTGCTATGGTTATCCAGTCTTGCATTCATTATTCTGCTCTTCACGTTACCGGAAACGTCCACCCCTACCATTCTCTACTACAAGGCGAAACGCATGCGCAAAATCACGGGCAATCAAGATTTGAAATCAGAGTCTGAGATTCAGCAATCCTCAATGACGGCTGGGGCAATCGCCAAGATGAGTTTGCTGCTTCCCTTTACTCTCTGTTTCACTGAACCGATCGTCTTTTTGCTCAATCTCTACATTGGTCTCGTTTACGGCATCCTCTACATTTTCTTTGAAGCATTTGCAATTGTGTTTGTGGGGATATATGGATTCAATGAAGGAGAACTCGGACTCTCTTTCCTCGGTGTCTTTATCGGCTCGATCGTGGCTCTCATCTTGTATGAGATTTACCTCAAGGTTCACCTCGAGAAGAAGTTTGATGAGGCGGACGATGGCATGATTCAGCCAGAGGCGAGATTGCCGGCGGCCATGGTGGGTGCCTTTTGTATCCCCATCTGTCTCTTTTGGTTTGGGTGGACAGCAAAGGCCTCGATACATTGGATTGTGCCCATCATTGCAACGTCATTCTTTGGTGCCGGAACATTCTTATTGTTTCAGTCGATTCTCAACTACCTTCCAGACGCATACCCAACACGTGCCGCTTCGGTTCTTGCGGGTAATGACTTGTTCAGAAGTCTTTTCGGTGCAGGATTTCCAATCTTTGCGGGATCAATGTTTATGAATGAAGGTATCGGAATCGCCTCCTCTATTCTTGGCGCCCTGGCCTGTCTCATGATTCCATTACCCTTTGTATTTTACAAGTTTGGACCAAGGATTCGCAAGCTCTCCAAGCACGCCGGTTAAAATTTTGCACGGTGAATTTCATAATCCAGATAGTGTAGAAGCGCTCAATTTCACTTTGCATTCTGTATACTAGAGTCAATCACCTGTTCTGCCGCTTCCACTTCACCATCGGTGATTTGCTGCATGGCACTGATTGGCTCTTCCTCTATCCTTGTATCTGGCTCTACTTTCTCTATAAAATTTGGGTTCCAAGCTTGCTGCACGACTTTCCAATACCTGCGCTCATCGAGACGGAGGTGTGCTACGTGCGCACTACCGTGAAATTCCTCCATCAATACTTCTTCCTGACCTGCATGGAATTGTGTGACCTGTGCGGCATGATGCAGGATATCCGTGTGACTAATCAAGTCGTCTTCTTTTGAGAAGATGTAGAGTCGTCTTTCTCCACATACTTTATGCAGCATCTCGCGGCGTCGTTCGCCGAACGGGTCTTTGCCCCTTATTCGGCAATAGAATTTCCAGGAAAAGTAGAGGAATGTGACGAGGGGAGTCCAGAATAGTTGGCCGAGGATGCCCAAATTTCCTGCCGTGATGAATGCTCGAATATAAACGATATATCGGGCACGACCGGGACAACTGTCAAAGATGATTGTGTTAGGACGAATCACAGTGTATGGATCCAGTCGATTCATCAAGGCAGAAAGACTCCAGCATCCGCCGTTGGAGAAGGACTGAAGCAAGACGCCGTTGCCCCTCTGAGTCAGGTCAATGTTGTGTAATTGTAAGAGCACCGTCAGTGCATTGAACTCTCGACCAAACTTTGAGAACGGGCGCATATCAGAGGGAAATGATCGAACAATGATGATGGGTGACGAAGGGTAGATTTCATGGTAACCAATTGCGTATTTCTGAATATGACGAAGACGCGCTCCCAACCACCCAAAGAGAAGAATCAATTTCGGGTGACGAGAGTCGTGAGGAGTCTCGAGCGCAGAAGCCGGCGTAAAGTGGAATCTCTGACTCAACGCCGTGAAATCGAGTGCCTTGACACGAGGTTCAGCATCTTCTTTCCTCTGCTGAGACCGCTTCATGCTCGACATACTGATGGGCTAGGACACGTTCCAGAGTCGTGAAGCAGCTCTCGTCAAATGGTGCGTGCAGTCTTGGGAATGGGAATTGAGAGGTTGAGTTTGAAATGCTAAAACGGGATCTCGGTCCACCCGCACTCGGTCATTGACATGTGAAAGTGGCAGCAGACAGAGGCATAACAATAAAGGAAGCACAAAGATGTATTTAACCAGATCAATTTCAAGATCAAGCTGCTACCTTGCCCCCAGCAGCCATGGCATCTTTGACGAAAGCCATCATGTTTGCGTTGGAAACGCGCTTTTTATCGAGCAAAACAATCATTTGATCGTCTTGCGCAGAACACTACATGCTGCATTAGCATGCATTTCTCCTTCTATGACGGGGAACTCACAGCAAGTTTGCCCAATTTGTCGACGGCATCATTAGTCATGCATCCCTTGATGGCACTGCGGTCCTCCATTGTCACGTCTGCCGGTGTCTCCGGCATCTTCTTCATCACTGCCCGTGCATTTGGTGGGATACTGGCAAGTTTGGTCTGATCCATAGACTTGAGAATCGATCCTATATCAGTCTTGGAAGCCGAAACGCCTGCTGGCACGCCAGCAGCAGCAGCCGGCGCTGCAGAGGGCGTTGCAGGTGCCTGAGCGGAGACTGAGGCGGCAATGAAGAGAAGAATGGTGGAATACTGCATCTTGATAATTCAGTGTTCAACAGATTGCGGCACAGAAACCTCCTACTTATACAAGATGGAGTATGTCGTAGCATTACAGTGTCATGTTTGTAGCACTTGTCTGTTGCATGTCATCTTGCTTTTTGTAACATGTCGATGCGACATGTGTTTCACGACCACTATATTTTGCTAGTCAAGAGACTTCTACCGTGAAAGACTGGTTTCCGTTTCTCCTTGAATGCGAGTAATCCTTCATTGCGATCCGGTCCTTGCATACAGACATCGTATGAAGCGCGTTCCATGTCTAAAGCTTGCTCAATACCACGACCTTCTTGAGCCGCGAAATCGATGGCTCGTTTGGCCATACTGATACCTGTCGGTGAATTCTGGATGAATCTCTTTAGCAAGCTGAGTGCAGCATCTTCCGGCTCGTCTGCATGAAATCCGATGCCTAGTGTTGCAGCTTCTTCCACTTTGACACGACGTGCAGAAAAGACTAATTCTTTGGTTCTCGATACCCCAATGAGTCTCGTCATTCTCACAGTTCCTCCTGCACCAGGAATGATGCCGAGTCCTGTTTCCGGTAGTCCAATAGAGCACCGTGGTCCAAGAATCCTAAAGTCTGTGCAGAGTGCAAGTTCACATCCGCCACCGAGAGCGTGACCATTCACGACGGAAACTGTTGGAATCGGCAAGTCAGCGAGTAATGTGAACGTCTTGCGCATATCCGTCAGAAATTGAGAGACTTGCGCAGCACTCATCGTGCGTCGTTCTACCAAATCAGCACCTGCACAAAATGTGCTCTGGTGCGTGGACTTTAGCAGCAATCCTCGGACGCGTTCATTCCTTGCAATGCTCATCAGATGCCCGTTTAGAGTCTCCACCAGAGACATGGACAGAGCGTTGTGCGCGTCTGGCCGATGGAGGGCTAATACAGCGATTTGTGCATGCGGTTGCACCTCGGAGCAGTTGTTTATGGTTGACAAGATTACCGGTGGAATATTGGCCGTGCTCATACATTTGTGCCGTAGCTTTGTAAACAGTCCTCTCTCGCCAAGACGAAACATCCTTTCAGTATGCACGGTGTGGCATGGATGGTTATCATTATTGAAAAATGTGCAACTAGCCGAACCAAAAATCTGAGCAACGTCTTGCAAGTGGAAGCAGTATATTTATGCAAATGGGTTCGATGCTACCAGCTTCACCAGTGTTCGTGCATCCTAGAAACTGCGCTGCAGTGAAGGCTGGATCACTTCTTGTTTAATTTGAAATTATAGATTTATGAATACTATGTCTAGTATATAATATGTATGCCACGCGCAATAATAACAAAGGGACGCTTGCGGTACAGTGCCTTTGAGAGACGTTATCAGATTTCGTTTGCATATGTATATTGTGCTCCCTCTGCTGAGCTTGAAACTGTGGTTGCACGATCATGTGCAGATTCTGGCGCAGGAACGGCGTTTCTGCTTTCATAGTCAGGAATGCCGTATGGTCTACCATGAGTATTTGTAAGCTGGTCTTGATGGAAAAGACTATAAGACTGTTCCGCGTCTAGTATAACAGAGGCGGTGGGATTGTTTGAGCGCGTGGACCGAATTGAAGTTGCATCATTGATTACTCGTGGTGACAAATTTCGCGACGACTCAGCAGCTCGATCCTCAAAGAGCGTGTCATACTCGGCGATAAATAACGAAAAGACCGCTGCTGGGATGTTTAGAGTCGGCGAAAACACAATACCAACGTTTCGTAAGGTCATTTTATTGATATCGGCATTGCTCACAATTGTGCCGAGATGTCGAGACAGGATCTTCAACAACTCGAAGTTCTCTCGTGGGAGAGATTGCACGAGTGTTCGTACAGTAATGGTACGTGCTAGTCCTTCTGGTACTTCAATGATATCTAAAAAGTCGCGCTGTAATTCCTGCGTGAGAATGCTGGACGGCAATTCGCGCAAGTAGAGCTTCAATAGACCTGCAATAGCGTGTATATCAAAGTACTCACTGCTGCCAGCCAGATTGATGTCAACTTCTCTGTTGAAACGTTCTTTTAGGTTCCGGATGACCGTGTTACTTCCTGAAAGTCGATAGATACCTTCCTCTTGCTCTGCATGCTTAAGGTCAAGATAATCTATGCACCGCGAGACCACTATGGGAACTCCAGTATGAAATCCAAGCTCTTTAGAATTAAGTACTGCTGCCGACAGAGAGACACCAAAAACCCCAGTGGTATGAACCGACCTCGATTGATTCGCATTCGAGAGATCGTTCATGGACGCGGCCTGCATGGCTGCGAGATCACGCTGAGTGGTGGAGCTGCTATTATCACTGCTTTTTCCGAATGTCCAGAATGATTTCTTTCTGGTCTTCTTGTCTGGCAGGTTGTTGCTGGTCGTCGAAACCTCGAGCATTGAAGGCGAGGTCATGTTTGTGGCACCCCACGCAGTATTATTATCGATCGGAGCACCATTCATTGGCCGCGAGATTGAGACAGATGGCAATTCTTGATCGATGCGCTGCACTGTGGGCGATCCCAACACTCGATCCTGTGGATTAAAGACTGGCATTCGCCCTGGAAATGTATCAGAATAGCCTATCGCTGCGAACTTTTCCTGTCGACTACTTTGAGAGGTGACGTCGACCTGTTCAGAAAAGGATCCTCGAATCGGTGTCGAAATTGAGAGATTCCTCATTGATTTTCTCGAGTCCTTTGAGCTCTCCCTACGAACTTTGCTTTCGGCAGATGACGGCTCCTTCGTGTCTGTCGAGGACTCGTCTCGACGCACGTATGTGATCAAGGATTTGACCCACTCGTCACATTCCGCGTCACTGTTCGCACAAAGAAGATGACGAACAAAACTAGTCGTGTTGCGCTTCTTCGGCTCCATGATCAAAAAGGCGTGTTGAAGACCATCGTTGTCTCTGTCATTGCTACTCAGTTCATTGTGCGGCTGCTGCCTCGAGATCTGAGCAGCAATCAACTTGATTGTGCCCAACAATGAACCACCTTGTGATTCGTAGTAATGAAGGACTGGCCCGTTCAGGACAAAATATCGAGACTTCCAGCCGCCAAAGTTCTTTCCTCGCTTCTTCAAAAACCCCTCTTTCATGAAGAATGATTGTTCAGATGGTAGATCGTTATAACGAGTCGAAATGATTGACCTAGGACGTGTCGCGTCAGGCTCTGATGCAACAGAAGTGAATATGTTTTGTCGCATATCAGGATCAAGGCAATCGGTAGACAGGAATGTGGAGAATAACTGAAAAGCATGGGGTTCTTTATCGGCCTCAAGCTGTTCCTGCAGGGCTTGAAACCACAAATCAAGGGCAGCTCGTCGAGTTGTCGTCGTTCCAGGTGTAAAAGATTCGAATTCGTCGCGTGAGGGTAGATGATTGTTGGATCGAGCTGGCATACCATCTTGCAAACTCAGCAGATCCGAGTACGACTTTCTCAGAATATGGATCAGCGTCATATCAGGACGAAAGACACCTATATCGATGAAAGTGTTGGTTCCATGATCAATCGTGCAGACTCTGACATTTGACACATCGATGATAGCTATAGCTGTAGAGCGCCTTATATCAGCCGAAGATTGGCCTTCCGATCTGAACAAGTTTGGTGATGATGATGGTGGTGGTGGTGGGGGTGATGATGCTGATAAAGTAGCCAAATCGGAAATCTCAGTATCGTGGGGACGGCGTTCTGGAGAGTGTTCATCCCAAACATGCTTTACGGGTGTGGGGAGAAACTCGACCGCCGGTTCTAGAGCCATTGCAGATTGACGTGAGTGTGAAGGGACCTTTGGGCCTCCTTCCGGGTCTCCGAATTCACTATAGTCAGAGTCGGGCGACGGTTCTCCCGCAGGATTGCTTGTGATACTCGGAGTATTGACGCGGTCCGGCGTGACCATGCCACGCTCTGCGTCATTGTGCTTGCTGAGAGGTAGAAAGGACGATGATTCAGAATAGTATGGGCGAGTGATGTCAGCCAAGGTGTTGCCAGACTCCGAAGCACTCATGGTCGCTTTACTCTGCATGAACGGCACAGAGTGCGGCATAATCCTTGCAGCAGAAATGGCCTCATCAGAGGTGATGTTGTGTGGAAACAGATCTGACTCGATCGAGGGCGAGCTCGATACACCTGTCGAGCTTTTATCGCGTCGAATCACAGAATTGCTGCTGATGTCTATGATATCCCCTTGAACTGAGGAGGATTGACTACGAAGGTCATTCCTGAGAACCCGCGCGGCAGAAATTCCCTGTTGGTCTAGACTTTGTAATGTTGAGGTACTTTTGGCAGAAGAAGAGGTTCGCACGCGTTCTCTACGTGGGATATGAACCCTTTCGACTTCCTCGAGACTATGAACATTATGTGGAAAGTTTTGAGTCAAAGGCGAAACGACTCTTTGCACCTGCTGTAATCTCATGGACAGGGCGGGTGACATGGGCGACGAGCTACCGTCAAGACGGTTCACGGGCTCTTTCTTGTCGTCCTTTTTGGTGTCGCGTAAACTCATTGTTGCACGCAATGGACTTTTGATAGGCAGACCTTCGTGCGCTGTCGGAAAAGATGTGCGAGACTCGGCATGGCTGGAAGAGCTTGATGGTTTCCGTGGTCCTACGGATGTAGGAGACTTTGAGAGATCTGGAGACTGATCCGTCACGGAGCTGACATCGTCATAGTCTTCGACTATGTGTGTGATTGCTGGCATACGTTGAGCAGCCTCGCCCTTCTTCGGGGTCGTGGGGTATGGTAATGGCGCAATTGGACCATTGTTAGATTGTCCCTCAGATAGTGTCCTTTTCGTAGCTTCGAGGTCCTTTTGCAGTCCTACAATCCTAGTGGGTCAGTATGCAAGACGCTCGCTGGGATTGATGACCCCTACATGTTTCGCTGCTTGTCAACGAGCTTCCACAGTTGCGCATTCTGGTTCTGTAGCGCATTCTTGTCCTCCACGAGTTGTTCAAGAGTCAAGTCCGCAGACAAGACACTTCCCGAGGATCCATCTAGACTGGCCATGACATCTTAGATGCACCACCCTTGGGAATTGCGCGATTGCGAGTCTTGATGAAGTGAATGGTAATTTGCTGGTAGGTTCAAACTTCAATCGTGGAGACGGCACACAGAACCAAAAAAAAAAACCAGATTCATCTTGTAAGCTCGAAAAACGGCCACACGTCTGATACACAATGCCCATGGATTATTCAAACGATCAAGCAGCAGAGTGGTGGAAAATGCTCAATGACTATATCACTATCGTGGCGCGGGAAAAGAAATTGACAGGAAAAAGCAAGCATCTATTCCTTGCTCCAACTCAATCTGCCGCCTTCTGATCGACCCTGTCTCTCGTCATTGACAGGATCGCCGTGCGTCGGTAGCGGCATGCTCTCGCAGTATTTGTCGTCACAAGAATTGAGAAAAAATTCAGCTTTGTTTCACTCTCCTCACCCATCCTCGCGGCTTCTACTCTCCCCACGACTCTTACGGCCCTCGCTTCCATGCGTACTGGAGGGAGGGTGCTTTTATGATCGGGGTTCACTGTCCGTAGACAGTGTAAGCGTTGTTCGTAAGGAGAGAAGGGAAAAGGCAGCGAGGAAGGAAGAAATAAAAATTTCAACGAGAAGCTCTGCGGGAGGAGTGGGAGGAGTGGGAGAGCGATGTTGTTTAATGAATTCCCAAGATATGCTACGAAGAAGAATAAATAGAATGTGCCTTAGGCCGTTTTCACAAATGTTCGGCGTGGTTGGTTGTGTGGATGGTCCGGGCCCTTGACACGGTTGACCATCGCGTTGGATGACCATGGCATCTGGAGAATGGGTGGTTGGAAAAACACTGTTTCCTTGGCCATCAGACCCGCAGAGCCATTCAAATACCCGAAGAATGCCACAACAATGAGAATCGCTCCAGCGGCCTTTTGCAGAGTCGGGTCGTTTAGCTTCAGGTACTGGGCACATGAGAGTGCCAGTGAAACGAAGATGAAGATAAACTGCAGCCAAAGTGTCCAGGTGGAACGAATGGTGAGGAAGCAGAATATGCCAAATGGTATGAGCCAAGTAGCAAAGAAGAGACCCAAGAAATTGTAGATCTTGAGTGGTTCTGCGGCGAATGTTGAGAACGTTCCGAATGAAGGGAGCAGAATAGCTCCAAGACTCAGGAAGAATCCGGCAAAAGTGCCAAAGGCAGTTGCACCGAATGTGTTGCCAGAGATGAGTTCAAATATTGCCGTAATACTCATCATGATTGCGCTGTACATGAGGAAAGGTCCAACGAGCGCTGCAGTTTCCGTGACACCTTGCGCGCGCAGATTGACGAGTCCAAGCAGGAAGATTGAAAAGGAAAAGGCAAACAAGCCAAGTGGTGCTGGATTCGCCAGTCTTCGATCGGAAAAGTGTCTGTGATGGGGTGAGGAATCGAACTCTGCCGCATTGCCGGGGAGTATGGTTCCACCAGTGTTATATTGTGATATCGGCTGACCGTACGCATCATGACCATATAATCCACCACCTGCTGCTTGGAGTGTGGCGGCTATAGCTACATCAGCTTGATGACTCGAGGTCATTCACTGTCAGACTCACCCTCTTGTCGTTCCTTCTCACTGCGTTCTGCGTCTCGCGCAGCTCTCGCCTCTGCCTTTTCAGCGCGAGCTTCTTCCTTCTCGGCTAGTCGTTCTTCCTTTGACTTTACTTGGCTATCGATGAACTTGCGCATTCTGATGGATCGGCAGAAACTTTGTTTCTTTCGGACGAGGGAGCAAGGTAAAAAGAAGAGAAAATCGAAAACTGAATTGGGGATCTGGGGAAGTTGAAGTTTGTGTTGAGAGGACGGGAGGCTGTGGGAAGCGGGAAAAGAGGGGAAGTTTGCCTGACTCGGAGACTTTCTTTACAGACAAAATCGCTTAGTGGGCACTGACGCACTCTGATTGGCTCATTCGCCCTGTCTAGTGCTTGTCTGCTCCATTCTTGGTAAGAAGACACAGCATTCCAATAGGCCAGATTGGGACGAGTATTTCAGCATTCCAGTAAGAGCACTGCTGGCAGTCAAGTCATGTCACCGTGATACGAGGCAGTTACAGCAGAGTCTTTTGCGTAATGCGCGCCGTTGCTGATTTGTGCTCTCCTCAGCCCCAGTCACCACCAACAGCCTTCGCGTGTGGGGTTCTCTTGTCACACAGAGAGAATGCCTCGGCACTGTCACAAAAACGACACGCATACATGACGCAGTATTATGGCTAGCCATGTAGCACAGCATTGCTTGATCTTGCCTCTTTCAACAAACAGAGTGACTTTGGAGTAATAGCACCTTTGTGGCACGAGTGCTGTTCTACCTACAATATTTTCTCCATTGCTAATAAAGCAAAATTTATCAGTCACAACTGTGTTTCATTCTCACATACTCAATTTCTTCATCTGCCTGTGAATATTCGCTGGAAGTAGAGTGCTAGCCATTCCCAAACATATACGTTTGCATTGCTTGGACAGCTGCGCTGCTTTTCTGACTTCTCCTTCTCCCGTAGGGACACCTCACGCTTGCCACGACAATTTATCACATAAATAGCAGATTTCACCATTTCCACGATTGTGCTAAGACAAGACATAAAGCTACTGCTGCTTCAGGGCACAAATTCTTGACGAACCCTACAACCATGCCTCGTCCTGCCAAAAGTTGCATCGCTTAATGGCAAATGCCTCAATAGCCAATGGGTCTTGAATGTTTTCAACCTCCTTCGACCCGTATGCCGTACTCTCGTCTCCCAGATTCAGCATGGTGGAAGCTTCGCCATAGGGTGCAATATCTGTTGAAACAGTAGATGCGCCAGTGTTTGGGTTGCCCGTGGTGGCAAAGTTGCACACGTAACCCTGGAGTTCGGCTGCAATGGTCGCGTCAGTGATTGGACGCAGCGGTTTCCCAAGAATATGCTTGCTGCCGCTAAACAGGTATGAAGTGTCATCGCCGTTGAAGCCTTGTCCAATATTGAAGAATAGATTCCATGCAGCACCTTTAGTCGCTTGGTTGAGAGCTCTTCCGTAACAAGCATAAGCAGCTTCAGTCAGCAAGACAGTGTATCTTCCAAAGATGGTACTGTACATCTTCGGATCAACCTGGTCAATTGGCGGATAAAAGATGGCAGTCTGTTTCGCGGCTGCAGCATTCAAGAAGAACCCTTGCTTTTGCAAGAAGGAGGAGAAGAGTTCAGGACTGTCGTGCTTCGCATCCGAGTCGATCGGGATATAAGGGAACGTCCGTGGCATCAAATTTTGACCTTCATCCCTGGCACGGGTAATGAAAAGTGGTACATTATGGTACTTGCCCTGCTTCAAAAGCCGTGTTGGTAGATCAGTCACATATTTACCATCGATACTGGGCCTCCACCTCTTGGTACGTTGTAATTCTTGGGTAACCGCACTCAAAACAGCAGTGCTCAGTCCACGAAGACCTTCTAAAGACTTGGTTTTGGAAAGTGTCAGAATATCGTTGTAAAAGACCTCAGTGTCCTTTGTGAGAAGTGGGACATATGCCGGCGACTGCAAGATGGCTCGACTGATCAACTGTTGACCTTTACCTCCATTGGCAGTCAGATGGTGTAAAACAGCCGCTGCTCCGGAGCCAGAACCAATAACCGTGATATTGCTAGCATCTCCACCAAAGTGGACAATATATTTCTTCAACCACTGAAGTGCGAAAGCCTGGTCTAAAAGTCCGGCATTGGCATCACCATCCTGCTGTACGGCACTGCCTGGAAGGAACCCAAAGATACCAGACCTGAAGTTCGGCACGACATAAAGGACCTTGTTGCCTGATGCACGCAGCAGACCATCTCCAGGGTACAGTCCTTTGTAACCTTCAGCGAACTCACCTCCATACAGATAAACTATGACTGGCAAGAGATTATCCTTGGTAGCCGCCCGTGGAGCAAGAATGTCCAAAAACAAGCCTGCGGTATCAGAATCACGTCATGTAGAAATGCGAAAAAAGTCTTACAGTCCTCGTCTTGGTCTGGCACATAAGTTTCACCCTCCAAGAATTGTAAACAGTTGTGCCCCTCGCTAGCGGCAGTAAGAACTCCATTGTTGTAGTTGTTGGCTGGTGCACGAGGGGCCCTGAATCGGTCGTAGCCAATAGGAGGTGCAGCATATCTAACGTTTGTGTAATTGAAGTACTCAAAGGAGCCTTCACTGACTAGCTCACTCTTATACGCTGCATAATCCAAGATTGCAAGGCCTTCTTCAGCTGCGAATGTAGCGCTAGCTGTTAAAGGAAGTACACACGATATAAGACCTGCCGACTTGATGAGTAGTGGTAAGTGCAACATGGTTAACCTGAGAGAATCCTTATAATGTTGGGAAGATTGGTTGCTCTTTTGTACTCTAAGCCCGGACACCTTGACAGTCTCACGTGTTCTGCGTATATGATGGCGACTGCACTCACTGCCCGGCGGCGGAGCATAGCCTGCTCATATGTCTGCGCGTGGAAGGACCGGGTGTCACAGGCTGAACAGATCGATCGAGTTGTACGGTGGAAATTTGCCTCTTGCGCCGCCCGTCCTAGCCACGAGTCTATATTGCGTGAGCATTGTAAAGCGCGTGTCATCTAGAGTGATGGCTTCCCGGAGACCATGTGCGGTACTAGTGTAGCAAAACAATGCCGCGCTAGATCTTTCTTATTTGGTTGGGTCCGCACGGAGAATGTAGCGAGTCAGGGGCAAGACGATCTAGCATATGATGCAGTCGAAGACGAAATGTAAGATCTTCAGCAAGTGTTCAAGGACTCGATCTCTTGTGCGAAGTTTGTATATTGCTGCCTTGTGTGCAGTCTCAGGTATGCAATGATGCTAAGATGAAGAAGAATCTTGAAGATCTAAAAGAGTGCCATAGAGCACTTGATTTTTTCTGACGGATATTTGTACATTGTCATTTATCATCTTCTCGAGTTGCGGTTGATCAATGATGTTTTCTGTACCTTTTGATAGAGGAATGTTGAGTAAACGATGAAGGAATTTTAAATCAAAGTAATTTTGTAAAACAGTGGCCACCGGTTCTCTTGTTGCGAGCAGAGTCGTGCTGTCCTTGATCCGCGACGTGGAACCATGTTCAGACCGATCGGGATCATTCTCGTTCGGACCAATCTTCACAATCGGCTCAAAATCAATGTAGCTGGCCACGGGCTGCACGTCCACGCCATGTGGCCTGAATTGAGGTAAGGTCGATCTGCTTTCGCTGGCTGTATCTGCACTAGGTATCACATCTATAGGACTCTCAGCCTTATGGCTATTCATCTCGGGCGAATCTTGCATACATTGAGATAGCTGGATCGTTTTAGGAAGACAAGCTTCGATAGCGGTCGCCATGGTAGCTCTGATAGCACTTCGTTCCTCCTTGCCGATGATGTCTATACCCAGATCCGACAGAGATGTGCTGACAGTCATGAGGTACATTGCTACACTGGGTGAAGGGATTACGGGAACTCCTTGCTCAAAGCTTCCGTGTAGAGAAATTGAATGAAAGTCGAAGGGAACCTTTTTTATCAATTTATGGAAATATTCCTTCTTTTGTGATATCTCCAAGTCTCGCAGAGGATTTGTTTTCGCGAGGTACGCAGCAATCCGCATGATACAAAGGATCTTGTCTCTGGAATCACTTCGTGAGGCTTCTTTATCCAGAGACTGTTGCAAATACTGATAGCTATCATTAATTGCTCTCAGGTACTCTTGGTGACGATGTTTCTGACCGGATGATTGTTCCAAGACGTTTGTGTTGTTCTTTATCAATTCTAAAATTGGCGTATATGCAAGTTCGAAAACGGGAAACAACTTCGTGTCCCCACGGACAACCTTTTTGGTCAGATTTTTGAAGTGCTGTAGTGAGCCTCGTGACCACGGAATCTTGCACGACCATAGATCGTCCACAGGTCCTGCTTGATTAATTACTCGCATGATGAGAGGCTGTAGCTCGCGCAGCATTTCCACAGATACCTGAAGTGATTCCGCTATCCGATCCTCGACCGCGACAGATAAGACATCAAATACTCGTACTTGCGAGACTTCGTTCAGTTCATTCTGTACCCTGCGGGCTTGCTTGATGATCTCTGCGATACTGGTGTCACGCGCCAGTACTGCTTTTGCTGCATCATGTATTTGCGAAGAGGATGCTTCTAGCCATATGTCCACTTGCTTCGTGATATCGTCAGTTGTGATGTTATCAGATCGAAGATATGGCTTATATTGTCGCAATTCGCTCGAAAGACAGCGCTCAAGACGTTCTATGTCTACTTCCTGTAGGTTTCGGACTGGCGACAGAAGAGTCTGCCTTGAAATTTGCTCGAATGTCTCCCCGAGCCTGGCGAACTCGCGTGTGGTATCGATAATATGCACAATGACCCTTGCAAGATCTTGCAAGCTCCCACAGCTTGCCAATCGTGTGATCTGTAGAGAGAGAAAGTACTTTAAGCATGATTTTGGCGCTGCCGACTCGATGATTGCGAATGAACACGAAAAGGTCTGGATATCTGTACAACGAGAAATTGCCTTCATCAAAATGGCTTTTACACTTAAAAGACGTGTAGTAACGTCAGACTTGCCGATGACTATGGCGGCACTTGCGAGGCGGCCGATGGAGTACAATCGAGCGGCTACGACAAGCTCTTCACGCTTGACGAAATACACCACCAAAGCTCGCAGACCTGCCAGATAGGTTAAGATGACCATTTCTTTGGATTGTTGGTGTTTTGTCGGGAACTTGCCAAGATTCTGAAGCTTCTTTAAGACCAGATCACTGTCACAATGTTTGGTGAAGCTGTGAAGTCGTCGACGCAATTCTACTGTAGCCTCGCGCATGGCTACTATGGTATCGGCCGTCGTAAGCAAATCACGATATGACTCGCCTACGAGTAGACGTAAGTCTGACCGTTTGGTATTCGCCTGCGAGCGTAAATCGACTTCAAGAGATTGTATTTCAGAAATTGAGAGAGCTGCAAACACTTCATCGACATTTCGATATTCGCGCTTGGTCTCTGCCTCAGCCATGACCCTTTGGTGTACTAGCAGCCAGATATGATACTACTGCGGTTGCACTCTGTGGATCCCTCCAGGGACAACATGGCGAATCGCTTGTATATACAGGGAGAACTCTTGCGATTGCTGTAAACAGTAAAAAAGGAGCTTCTATTCACTGTGGAGAAGTCAGCCGCGCGGTTAATTATTCATTGCGGCTGTTTGTATGAACGCGTTGACCACAAAGCCAAGAACAACTCTTGATCGACTTGTCTATCGCCCTCGTGGTCAACCTTTGACAAAAGATTCGCAGATGACTAGTATCGGCACTGGGTACGATTTATCGAATTCAACCTTCTCTCCCGATGGACGTGTTTTCCAGGTCGAATATGCTGCAAAAGCAGTGGAAAATGCTGGGACGTCCCTTGGCATCAAAACGCCCACCTGTGTCGTTATAGCACAAGAGAGGCTCGTGCCTTCGAAGCTGTTAGTCCCTGGCAAGAATTCGAGACTCGCGAGTGTCGACAGACATATAGGCATAGCTTCTTCTGGACTTATACCAGATGGAAAACATTTTCTAGAGAGAGCCCGAGATGAGGCTGTATCGTGGAGGAGTCAATACAAACTGCCGATTGGAGTGTCACAGCTGAGTGATCGTCTTGGCCAATACGTCCAGGCGTATACATTATACTCGTCCGTCAGGCCATTTGGCATCAGCGCAATAGTGGGCGGTGGCGATAATGAAGACGGAACTGCGCTATACATGATCGAACCAAGTGGGGCTTATTACGGATATCATGCTTGTGCCACTGGCAAAGGTCGACAATTAGCAAGAAATGAACTTGAGAAGCTCGATTTT
The DNA here is from genome assembly GCA_000836195.1 of Taphrina populina JCM 22190. NCBI lineage: Eukaryota > Fungi > Ascomycota > Taphrinomycetes > Taphrinales > Taphrinaceae > Taphrina > Taphrina populina. Next base: position 83,165 of record DF820126.1, read on the forward strand.
ACAACGTTAACACCCAAGGAGATGATCGCAGCAGCTGCTCGCATCATCCATTCGGTGCACGATGAAAGCAAGGATAAAGATTTCGAGCTCGAGGTTGGATTTCTATGTTTAGATGACAGCATGGGCGCAGAAAGAAAAGGTTTGTGGACAAACATCACTGATCAGGAATTTGAGACTATCAATGCGGAGGCTAAACGAGCGGCGGAAGCTGATGATGATGAGATGGAAGAATAAGTGCAACATTGGTCGGGCGGCACAACACAACTTGAGGATGATGACCTTTGTGATACTTGTAGTAGAGGATAGTTCGAGTACACACGTCGAAATGAAATTTCGATATGAGGACTCTCATGGCGTGTCTCTATCCGTACTTGTGCTCTTTGTCGTAGCACATCCTCTGCCTTACCGCTCTGCTCCTTCATCGAGAATTGGGAGTCTGGGATAGCTGCATCGTGGTAGCTCGAATTTGATTGGTCCACTGCAGTTTCCCGCCCAACTCCTCTCACTTTGAGTGAATGGCAGACTCTCTCACGCTTCAAACAGCTCGACCACCCAGTTCTACCTCCTTCAACCACCTCTAGACCAAACAAAGGAAGCTCTACAAACGATGGGTAAGAACATGACATTCTCGTGTCAGTGCTAAAGTCGCTGATTCTCTTATCAGCTATTGAAAAGATTCACGCACGGTCAATCTACGATTCTCGTGGTAACCCTACCATCGAGGTGGATATCACCACTGAGACTGGTCTTCACCGGGCTGCCGTTCCTTCAGGTTCGTAGAGCTTAGCACGAGTGCTGGAGGCAATCATTAACAGACTATCCTAGGAGCATCAACTGGTGTACACGAAGCCCTCGAGCTGCGAGACGCAGACAAGTCCCACTGGGCCGGAAAAGGTGTGTACAATTCCACAACTTGAGTGGCATTGAGTATTCTGATCCGTTTTAGGAGTTCTCAAGGCAGTTGCCAATGTGAATGAGACCATCGCTCCAGCCCTCATCAAAGCCGGTCTCGATATTAAGGATCAAGCTGCCATCGACAAGTTCTTGAATGAGCTCGATGGTACTGCCAACAAGTCCAAGTTGGGTGCTAATGCTGTGCTTGGAGTTTCCATGGCAGTTTGCCGAGCAGCAGCTGCTGAGAAGAAAGTGCCAGTCTGGAAGCACATTGCTAGCATCTCTGGCAATGAGCCTGCAGACGGAAAATACACTCTTCCTGTCCCAGCATTCAATGTTATCAACGGTGGCTCTCACGCAGGTGGAGCTCTTGCCTTCCAGGAATTCATGATTCTGCCTGTTGGAGCTTCAAGCTTCTCTGAAGCCATGCGACAAGGTGCTGAAGTGTACGCAATTCTCAAAAGTCTCACAAAGAAGAAGTACGGACAGTCCGCCGGAAACGTTGGAGACGAGGGTGGTGTCGCACCAGATATTGGCACAGCTGAAGAAGCTCTGGATTTGATTACTGCTGCCGTTGAAAAGGCTGGATACAAGGACTCGATCAAAATCGCCATGGACGTTGCCTCGTCAGAGTTTTACAAAGATGGCAAGTACGATCTCGACTTCAAGAACCCAGACAGCGACAAGAGTAAGTGGCTCACTTCGGAGCAACTCGCTGCAAACTATTTGGATCTCGCCAAAAAGTACCCGATCGTGTCCATTGAGGATCCATTTGACCAAGATGACTGGGAAGGTTGGACCCACCTTACAGCACGCACCAAAGTTCAAATCGTGGGAGATGATCTGACAGTCACAAATCCCAAGAGAATCAAGACTGCTATTGAAAAGAAATCCTGTACTGCTTTGCTACTCAAAATCAATCAGATTGGTTCAATCACGGAAGCCATTCAGGCCGCAAAAGACTCTGTTGCCGCTGGATGGGGCGTAATGTGTTCGCACAGATCTGGTGAGACTGAAGACACTTTCATTGCCGATCTCGTCGTCGGCCTCGGATCAGGACAGATTAAGACTGGTGCTCCATGCAGATCTGAGCGATTGGCCAAGGTACGTGAGACACATCTCCTCATCAGTGAAAATGCTAACATGTCTTAGTATAACGAACTGCTCCGAATCGAAGAAGAGCTCGGCTCGAATGCTGTCTACGCTGGGTCCAAGCCTTACGCTGCCGTCAACTAAGTAGTCAAGATTTTCATTAATTATGTACACCTGAACGAGAATGTTGTATGCAAGTTTGTGCCGTGTGTCATTTCTTTTGCCGCTACATGATGTTCTCCAGCTTATCAAGAAGGGTTTTATCGTCCTGCAAATCCTCTACCCACTCCGACCGGCGGGCCAAAATTGCCAGGCGCCTGCCGACTGATCGGCCCACCGAGCGGATTCATCCCTGGTACTTGTCCTCCTGATATACTGCCTGCACCAGGTACACCACGTCCCACAGCCTTGCCTGTCCCAGGTCCAGCCGGCGCTTTCCCGAGTCTGTCGCGAGGATCGGCGGGTGGAGGACCCTCCACAGATATCGAGATGATCCACTCGCCTCGCAGAATAATTAATCCCAACGATCGCTTCTCTTCTCTTGCTGCTGCCGCAGCTTGAGCTGCTTTGCGAGGCACTCTGAATTCTTCCGCGTCGCAAAGCACGAGATTCATGTGCACATCAAACGCCAACAACTGTCCAATGATTTGCCTCGTGTCATTCAACGTTACTCTGATTCTATAGTTCAATAAATTACTAGAAAAAACGCTTGTCAGTCATAATATGTGAAATTTTCTTGAAACAGACCACGTACATCATCTTTGATGATTTTCCTAGTGAGGCCATGGTTGTCTACAAAGCAGAGCTACCGCCAGAAATTTCTCAGGCTTGTGTGAGTGAACGGCGTCAAATGTGATAGTGCATCTCATCAGTTGTGCGCAACATCGACCAGGAACTCATGTCACGAATCTCGTATATTTCGGAAAACACATTGCCTATTTACACGTGCCGATATTCATGAGTCAAAGTGTTGAAAGCAGATATTTCTAGGGATGATATATACAGTTGGATGAGACGCAGAGTCTCAGTGGTGAAATAGACGGAGACCGGTGTCACAGTAAACCATGCCACTCTCGTTTGAAGCATCAATCACTGCAGAGTCCATGACACTGCCGAGCGGTGCACTGACAAACTTGACTCCCGTTTGTGCTAGCCTATACACATTGTCGGGAAATGGGAAGAATGCATCACTCGAGACGGCCACATTCGTAAGCTTCTTTGCCCATGCAGATTTCTCCTCCTCCGTGAGGAATTCCGGGATAGATGCCTCATCAAATTTGCCTTCCCATTCTTTGCGCTCAGGTCCAGATGCAGGGACTTTGCCAGTGACGAAGAGATCAATGGCATTGGCCTTGTCGGCTCGTTTTGCAGATTTTGCAAACTGGAAACGTAAAACTCGCGGGTGATGTCGCAACCACCAATTGTCAGCCTTTTCACCAGCAAGCCGAGTACAATGTATCCTAGACTGCTGCCCAGCCCCGAGCCCAATCACCATACCATTGTAAGCGTAACATACAGAATTACTTTGCGTGTACTTCACGGCAATTGTCGCCACCGCCATATCTCGCTTACCGCTCTCAGTCAGATCTTTATTGGCTGAAACGACTTTGTTAAATGTCGTGGCTGCAGAAATTTTGCAATCATTTCGATTCTGTTGCAAACTGATACCATATACCTGACGTGTCTCAAGTTGCGGTGGAGTATAATTTGGATCCATTTGCAAGACACAATACTTCCCACCTTTCTTCTTTTGTAAGATTTCAAGAGCATCAGGAGAGTAAGATGGGGCAATGATACCATCAGAGACCTCGCGGTTGATGATTTTGGCCGTCATGGCATCGCACTCATCAGAGAGAGCAATAAAGTCTCCAAAGGAAGACATTCGATCGGCACCACGTGCACGAGCATAAGCACAAGCCAAGGGAGTCATGTCCTTCAGGTCAGAAACACCATATACGACTTTTTCGTCATCAGACAATGGAGTGCCGACAGCGGCACCGGCCGGACTAACGTGCTTGAACGAAGCGGCAGCGGGTAAATCAAGACCATCTTTCAGCTCCTTCACAAGAGGCCACGAGTTTAAAGCATCCAGCAGATTGATATATCCAGGGGACCCTGACAGGACCGTGAAGGGTAGATCGCAGTCTTTCGTGAAAGCTTGCGCGGGTACTTGATGTGGATTCGCGCCATACCTGAGGGACAACTGCTTCTTGCCCTTGCCAGCGTATTGTTTTCTGAAATAGTCTGAGATAGCGTCATCATAGGTAGCTGTTTGGCTGAAGGCCTTCAAGGCCAGCTGATCTCTGTATTCCTGAGAAATGGCGCCTTTTTCAAGACTTTGCAGAAAGTAGTGGTAATCCGAGGGATCACTTAGTATGCTAACTCGTGCGTGGTTCTTGGCAGCAGCTCGTAATAAAGTTACTCCTCCAATGTCAATCTCCTCGACAGCCTCCGGAATAGTGACGGCAGGCTTAGCGATCGTCTGCGCAAATGGGTACAGATTACAGACAACGACATCAATTTTATCGATGTTGTTGTCTTGGAGATCTTTTGCGTCCCGATCAGAGTCTTGAGCAAGAATTCCGCCATGGACTGCCGGATGCAAAGTTTTGACACGTCCGCCAAGCATTTCCGGAGCATTCGTGATTGAGGAAACATCGTCAATGTCAAATCCCGCTTCTCGGATCATCTTGGCAGTCCCGCCAGATCCCAAAAGTTTGACACCATTTGCAATGAGGCCTTTGGCGAGGTCAAGAAGGCCCGTTTTGTCATAGACGCTCAGGAGAGCGATTTTTTGAGTGGAAGCCATCTCTACTGGGGAACTACCAAGCAGCTGTGATGAAGGATATTTAATGCGTCCGGTGGTGGTGGTGGAGCAGACGCAAAAGTTTGTGGTACTTATCGATCCGACAGCTTTGCGAACAGCGCTGAGGGAGCTCTCTTCTTATCAACTGGCAAGAGCAGCGTCGATATCGGCGCCTGTGCCAAGGTTTTTCCGTGCATTGCAATGTCTCCGCTCTTCTGGCTTATCTCCCGCAAATGAATGGCTGAACCTCGTCTGGGCTGAGCGATCAATTCTGAGCCAATTGTCCTGCGCGAGTGTTCTCCTTTCTACTAGACCTCACCTACCTCTCTAGAAGTCACGGTCTGCTCTTTCGATCCCCGGTCCCTGCCTCTCTTCCTTCCTCGAAGACGTATCAGAGAGACTCTGTTCTCATTCCGCAGTCATGTCTGCTTTTGACGAACAGAATGAGATATACGACGATGAGAACAATGTTGATGACCAGTCTAATCAACACGCCATCAAACACATCAGAAGGCATTCTTCTGTTGCATCTGACAGACCACACAAGCTCTTGGTAGCCAATCGGTCTGAAATCGCTGTTCGAATATTCAGAACGGCTCATGAGCTTGGAATGCACACCGTTGCAATATATTCTCATGAAGACAGATTGTCTGTTCACAGACAAAGTACGTGAGACTCTGATCCTGCATGGGTTTTTCACGACAAGAAGAGCTTCAGGGCGACATATCGTTGCTATAGCTAATGAAAATATAGAGGCAGATGAGGCATACGTCATTGGCAAGCTGGGTGAGTACACTCCAGTTGCAGCATACCTTGCTCAAGAGGAGATCATCCGAATCGCAGTATCGAAAGGAGTTACAATGATCCACCCTGGATATGGATTCCTCTCAGAGAATGCAGGATTCGCCAGAAAGGTCGAAGAAGCTGGTATTGCCTGGATAGGACCAACACCAACTACTATCGACAGTTTGGGTGACAAGACAAAAGCTAGGGCAGTCGCAATCAAGATAGGTGTTCCCGTTGTCCCTGGAACGGAAGGAGCCATCGAGAACATCGGCGAAGCTAAAGAATTCGTTCAGGAATACGGTTTCCCGGTCATTATCAAGGCTGCCATGGGAGGTGGAGGTCGGGGTATGCGAGTAGTCACGAAACAAGAAGAATTCGAGTCTGCTTTCGAACGAGCAACTTCTGAGGCCAAGTCAGCATTTGGTGACGGCACATGCTTCATTGAAAGGTTCCTTGAACGACCAAAGCACATTGAAGTACAACTCCTTGCTGACGGTGCCGGAAATTGTATCCACTTGTACGAGCGTGATTGTTCTGTACAGCGTAGACATCAAAAAGTCGTGGAGGTTGCACCAGCCAAGGATTTGGATCCTGCCGTTCGAAAGGCAATTCTGGACGACGCCATCAAGCTTGCGAGAGAGGTCAATTACCGAAATGCGGGTACAGCTGAATTTCTGGTAGACGCCAAGGGAAGACACTATTTTATCGAGATCAATCCACGTATTCAAGTTGAACATACAATCACAGAAGAGATTACCGGTATTGATATCGTTGGTGCTCAAATTCAGATTGCTGGCGGAGCTACACTTTCAGGTCTCGGTCTATCTCAAGAAAAGATTTCTGTTCGAGGATTCGCTATCCAATGCCGAATTACTACGGAAGATCCTGCTAAGCAATTTGCTCCTGACACCGGCCGCATCGAGGTGTATCGCTCTGCTGGTGGTAACGGAGTACGTCTTGATGGAGGTAATGGTTTTGCTGGAGCCGTAATCAGTCCTCACTACGATTCCATGCTTGTGAAGTGCTCATGCTCTGGTTCAACTTACGAGATCACAAGAAGGAAGGTACTTCGAGCTTTGATCGAATTCCGAATCAGGGGACTCAAGACAAACATTCCGTTCCTTTTGCGTTTGATTATGCATCCAACTTTCCAGTCTGCAAAGTATTGGACAACTTTCATTGATGACTCTCCGGAGCTCTTCCAACTATATAAGTCTGCTGACAGAGCAACAAGGATGCTATCATACCTTGGAGATTTAATTGTCAATGGCTCACAAATTGTCGGTCAGGTTGGCGAACCATTGCTGAAAGGAGAAATAATCTTACCCGTGCTGTACAAAGCAGGTTCTCCCGAGGAAGTTATTGATATCACGAAGCCATGCACTGAGGGTTGGCGAAACATCATTACTGAACAAGGGCCAGATGCTTTTGCCAAGGCTGTCCGGGCAAACAAAGGTACGCTAATTATGGATACTACATGGCGAGATGCTCATCAATCACTTTTGGCTACACGAGTCAGAACTCTCGATCTGCTAAATATCGCTCCTCAAACATCTTATGCTCTTTCCAATGCATATGCACTTGAGTGCTGGGGAGGAGCGACTTTCGATGTCGCAATGAGGTTCTTGTATGAAGATCCATGGGATCGACTCAAGAAAATGAGAAAAGCCGTCCCGAACATTCCTTTCCAGATGCTGCTACGTGGAGCAAATGGCCTGGCATACTCAGCACTTCCTGATAATGCTATTTATTTCTTCTGCGAGCAAGCTAAGAAGCATGGTGTTGATATCTTCCGTGTTTTCGATGCTCTCAACGACGTGGAGAACATCAAACTTGGTGTAGATGCGGTCAAAAAGGCTGGCGGCGTAGCTGAAGCGACGGTATGCATATCCGGTGATATGCTGAATCCGAAAAAGAAGTACAATCTTGAATATTATCTTGGGCTAGTGGATGAAATTGTTGCCATGGGTGGACACGTTCTGGGCATAAAAGATATGGCAGGAGTACTCAAACCTCAGGCAGCGACTCTTCTAATTTCTGCAATTCGCAAGAAATATCCCGACCTCCCAATCCATGTACACACTCACGATTCGGCCGGAACGGGTGTCGCCTCCATGGTAGCCTGCGCAAACGCGGGTGCAGATGCCATTGATGTCTGCTCTGATTCTATGTCTGGCATGACATCGCAGCCTTCTATCGGAGCCTATATGGCATCCATGGACGGGTCCAACCGAGGACCGGGTCTAGATGCCAGACAAGTTAAAGCACTCGATGAGTACTGGGCACAACTGCGGCTTCTCTACAGTCCATTTGACAGTGACATGAAAGGACCTGACCCAGAGGTCTATGATCACGAGATTCCGGGTGGACAGTTGACCAACCTCCGTTTCCAAGCTACACAACTGGGCTTAGGTACACAATGGAAAGAGACGAAGAAGGCTTATGTTCAAGCGAACGCGCTCCTCGGAGATATTGTCAAGGTGACTCCTACTTCGAAGGTTGTTGGTGATTTAGCTCAATTCATGGTGTCTAATCAACTGAGCTACCAGGACGTTATCGACAAAGCTAAGGATCTTGACTTCCCTGCTTCTGTGCTCGATTTCTTCCAAGGCCTGATGGGTCAACCATATGGCGGCTTCCCTGAGCCTCTTCGTACAAATGTGCTGAGAGGTCAGCGGGAACCTCTATCAGAACGTCCTGGCAAATCCCTGAAGCCCATGGACTTGACCAAAATCCGCAAGGATCTTGCTACAGAGTACGGAACAGCCGGTGACACTGATGTCGCATCGTACACACAATTCCCTGGTGTTTACAAGGATTACAGAAAGTTCTTGGCCAAATATGGAGATCTATCTGTTTTACCGACTCGTTTCTTCCTTGCCAAACCAGGGATCAACGAGGAAATGAACGTGGAAGTGGAGAAGGGTAAGACCTTCATCATAAAGTTGCTGGCGGTCGGACCTCTGTCACAACAATCGGGTACTCGAGAGGTCTACTTTGAGTTTAACGGAGAGACGCGACCTATTACTGTAGAGGACAAAAAGGCCGATGTGGAGTCTATTTCGCGACCCAAAGCGGATACTAGCAACCCTGGTCATGTTGGTGCCCCCATGTCTGGCGTGGTGGTTGAGATTCGGTCAAAGCAAGGAGCAGAAGTCAAGAAGGGAGACATCATTGCAGTTTTGTCAGCCATGAAAATGGAGCTCGTTGTCTCGGCACCGGCTTCTGGCAAGATTGAGAAGGTTTCCGTGGCACAAGGTGATTCTGTTGGCAATGGAGACTTGATTGCGGTGATTGCGTAGTGGTTGCAGTTGGTCAAGGAGCAGTTGAACGCTCGCGTACGTAGAGATAATAATCAAACACAATTCAAAGTACGACTAGAACGAGAGGAGATATCGGTGCCGAATGAGAAAGGAACGCCCGTCAATCCATTCCGCGCCAGTTTCTTCAATACAAACTAATTTCCCGTCTCTGACCTTGTTTGTATCACAGCTCTTCGTATTCTAATCCCTTCTACCAATACGTGACCATGTTCCGTAGACAACTGACTCAGCATGGCAAGTCTAACAGAGGTATGGCCACATTTCAGCCTACCAAATACGGAGGTAAATTCACCGCGACGTTGATTCCCGGAGATGGTATTGGACAGGAGGTTGCGACCTCTGTCAAGGACATTTTCTCCGCCACGAATGTCCCTGTTGAATTCGAAGAAGTCGACGTCACTGGTATATTGGCCGCTGAAGGAACAAAAGATGGTGGTGAACAACTCTACAGGAAGGCTGTAGAGTCCATCAGGAGAAACAAAGTGGGTCTCAAGGGAATCTTGTATACGCCACTCGAACGTTCAGGTCATGCATCCTTCAACGTGGCACTGCGACAAGAGCTGGATCTCTATGCTTCGACTGTCTTCATCAAGAATTTCCCTGGACTCCAGACGCGACATTCTGGAGTTGACGCTGTGATCATTCGTGAAAACACTGAGGGAGAATACTCTGGATTAGAGCAGCAAGCTGTTCCGGGCGTCGTAGAGGCTCTCAAGGTTATTACGCGAACAAAGTCTGAACGAATCGCACGGTTCGCTTTCGATTTCGCGCAGCGGAACGACAGGAAGAAAATTACCGTGGTCCACAAAGCGAACATTATGAAGCTCGCCGATGGATTGTTTCGCGATGTCTTCTATGAGACTGCCAAGGACTATCCCGAAATCCAGGCTAATGACATGATCGTGGACAATGCATCTATGCAGGCTGTTTCGAAACCACAGCAATTCGATGTCATGTTGATGCCGAACTTGTACGGTAGTATTCTGAGCAATGTCATGGGAGGTCTTGTTGGTGGCCCTGGTCTTATTCCAGGCTGTAACATTGGCCGAGAATATGCCTTGTTCGAGCCAGGTTGTCGTCACGTCGGTCTGGACATCAAGGGCAAGGACCAAGCCAATCCCCTTGCCATGGTCCTTTCATCTTGTATGATGTTGCGTCATCTCGGACTTGACAATTACGCAAACGCGATCGCCAAGGGAGCGTACGCTGTGATTGAGGAGGGCAAGATCAGAACCAGGGATATGGGTGGTCAAAGCAGCACGCACGACATGACCAAGGCAATTTTAGACAAGATTACATTGTAAACAGCTCATCCTAATTCAGTAGCTTTCTGAGACATTACCCAAATCCATTTTCTCATTATTGCTCTTGCTGATGGTGTGCCCAAACAACATTATTCTTCGGTAAAAACGACTGCGGTGTGTCTGAATTTATGGGTCCAGACCGTAGACTCAAGTGAAAATTGGCAAACGAAGGAGATTGCTTTACTATGGGCTCTACAGTCTATTTGCCATACGCTAGAACGACTCATGGATATTCTTCGGTGGCCGAGATGCTACGAGCCGACTGAAGTTTGTGTCTCGACAATAGCGTCCATGCCATCAGCCAATCTGACACTCTTCTCGTCTCTATCTTTGGTGTTATCGTCCGGTTTGAGGTATTCAAAGACAGCCATACTGATGACGCTTCCAGGAATCGAGCAAAACAGACGATATCCAATACCAGCGTAGAGACCTCGCCAACCGCTTTCGCGCAGGACATTTCTAAAGACGTACCTGACTCCCAACTGGTCAGTTCGTCTGTCTTTTATTGGTTGGGCGTCTTGTCCCTTTGGCACGAGTGCGGAAATGCTGTCTGATGTAGACACTTGATACCTAGTCTTGAGCAAGTCGAGAGGATGTGCAAGGAGCGTACCGAGTGTCGTGGCGAGTGCGGATCCGATGGCTGCTTGTGAAGCAGGATGCGTGATGCCGCAATTACGCGTTACTTGCTTGGAGTTTTCATAACTCGCCCACCAAACTGCATTGTAAGGAATAAACACTGCAAGACCCATTCCGTATCCGCGGTAAAATCCTGCGATACCCTCTGTCTTGAACAGCCTGCGAGTTGTGGTGGACAGGTGACCCGATGTGGGCGAGTCTACGCTAATTTGCAGTCTTGCCTTGATGACTTCTAGTGGAGTCCACATGAATGAGGAGACTAGTTCGGCACAGATACCGCTCGCGATGTAGTTTGGCGTGGATTCACCTAGATATGGCATCAGACTATCTTTCGCCTGTCTATAGGTGCACAGATATAGGGCAACTGCAGGTGTTGTAATAAGAATACTAATGCCCAGACCACGATATAGGCCTCGGAGCGATTTGGCGATGGATCTGGTAGCCGGGAATAAGGGCCGTGTCGTTGAGGTCTGGTTTTGAATGGCGATTGTGTCTAGAGGATAGACAATCATTCTCGAGGCCACGCATGAAGCGATCGAAGCTGAAAGTGTCGGGAGATCCATCCATGAAGACGCTTCCTGGGCTATAAAACTTCAAGATTCGCAAGTATGGGCTTCACAATCTTGTCACGGGTCCACCGGGCTCTGACAGCAAAGTATCGATCGCAATCGAGATCGGGAGAAGGTAATACAGCTGGTCCGATACTTTGGTGGTCATGAAAAGTGATTCGGGTTTTTATTTCACGGAGCCGTGATTGAGGGTGAAGTCATAAGGGGAAATGTGTAGGACACAACCCAAATTATCTACAGCTATGTGAACGTTTGCCTATCGCTACCAAAAAATTATTACCACCTTCATCGCCATCCTAAGCCTTGCATTTCAATGCAAATTTACCTCCCCGAAATATGGCATCTGTCATGATGGGCGCATATGCGGTAACAGATGACTGATGGACTTGTCGCTAGAGTGAATACTCGCAGCTGCATCTGAAGTCATGCTCATCACCGAGGGCGAGTATACGAATGCGGATTGCATATTGTGTATCATCTCAGGACTTTCTGTGTCGACTTCAAGAAGGCCGCGCTCAAGTGCCAATTTTTTCGCACGATCTCTCTTGCGCAACACTTCCGCTTCCTCTGCGACACAAAGCGCTTCTTCCTCTTGAAAAAGCGCCATGTCGTCTTTGAGCGGGCGAAACTCAGTGGGGAGATCCTGTACGGCGGTCTCCGGGATGTTTGCCGTGAGCAGTAGATTGATGGACTCCTCGCCAAAGAGTTGCGCATCACGATCATCTACGAGCAAGCTTCTCAGTGAGCCATGAGTCGAAGACGCCCGATCACTGAAGATCCGTTTCGGTTGTCGCCTGGTGGATGGGCGCCACGGCAAGCAAAAAAGACAAGACGAGAATGCACTTGAGCCTGAAATCTCTTCCTCATAGAATACAAAGTCGCGCTTGGCCTCCAACCATGGCAAGGCCCAGCTGGAGCGCGAACCAAGGCAAAACATGAATGTCATCAAGGAGTCTGCGAATCAGTGAAATCAAGTGGCCATGAATGCAGTACGACGAATACGAGACAAGTTTCTTTCCTTCGCAAAACGTCAACGTTCTTCTCTTCTTCAGTCTCTGCTGCTCTTGCTGCTCATCATGGCGTCCGTTGATCCTTCAAACCTGAATGCCCTCTCTCCAGAGGTGATTGCTAACCAGGCGACCATCAATATTGGAACGATCGGACACGTCGCTCATGGAAAATCCACCGTCGTCAAGGCCATCTCTGGTGTGCACACAGTTAGGTTTCGTAATGAGCTTGAGCGTAACATCACCATCAAGCTCGGTTATGCCAACGCCAAAATTTACAAGTGCGACAATGAAGCATGTCCACGTCCGGGCTGTTACAAATCATATAAATCAGATCATCCCATGTCTCCTCCGTGCGAGCGATCTGGCTGTGGTGGCACAATGAAGCTCGTTCGTCATGTCTCTTTCGTCGATTGTCCTGGACACGATATTCTCATGAGTACCATGTTGAACGGTGCCGCAGTCATGGACGCCGCTCTGCTACTCATCGCAGGTAATGAGCCGTGTCCACAACCTCAAACTTCCGAGCACTTGGCCGCTATCGAAATTATGAAATTGCAGCACATAATCATATTGCAAAACAAAGTCGACCTGATGCGTGAAGCTGCTGCGGAAGAACATTTCGGCACGATTCAAAAATTTATCAAAGGCACAGTAGCTGACCAGTCCCCGATTGTGCCGATTTCTGCTCAGCTGAAGTACAATATAGATGCTGTGCTTGAATATATCGTCAAGAATGTGCCCGTGCCTGTTAGAGACTACACTGCGTCGCCACGACTCATTGTCATTCGTTCCTTTGATGTTAACAAGCCGGGGGCAGAGGTCGAAGAACTAAAGGGTGGTGTCGCAGGTGGCTCTATTCTGACTGGTATCATCAAAATTGGCGACGAAATTGAAGTACGTCCTGGTATTGTCACCAAGGATGGTGAGGGTAAAGTCAAGTGTACACCGATCTTGTCTCGCGTGGTGACGTTGTTCGCCGAACATAATGATCTCAAATTTGCCGTTCCCGGAGGACTTATTGGCGTAGGAACAAGGATAGATCCTACGTTGTGCAGGGCAGACAGATTGGTCGGTCAAGTATTAGGAGCCAAAGGCAACTTGCCATCAGTTTACATTGACCTTGAAATCAATTACTTTTTACTGCGTCGTTTACTCGGAGTCAAGTCTGATGAAAAGGGCAAAACGACAAAGGTATCAAAGCTGACAAAAGGAGAAGTGCTCATGGTAAATATTGGATCGACCGCAGTTGGAGGAAAAGTCATGGGTGTCAAAGCTGATTTGGCTAAAATCACATTGACTGCACCTGCTTGCGCGGAGAAAGGCGAAAAGATTGCCATCTCGCGTAGAATCGAGAAGCACTGGAGATTGATTGGGTGGGCATCCATCAAGAGTGGTTCAACGATTTCTATGGAGAAATAGTGATTTTTTGCCGTAATTATGGTTAGCAATTTCCGTTAGATCCCTCTTTTCAGTTTCCTGCATCAAACGGCAGACCAGCTGAACCTTCCCCGTCTCGTGAGACTTTTCCATTCAGGAGATCCTGTTGCATCTTGTCATGTTTGCTTGTTCCTTCTTCTTCCATGTTACGATCGCCGTAGAGCAAGCCCGTCGGTCCAGACTGGCGCCCGTCACTCTGCGAAACACTTTGCTCCTTCTTCAATTGCTCAACATCTCGCTCTACCGTGTTACTTGCTTCTCCATGAGCTGCGGCATTGAGGATATCATCCTGATTTTGCCAATTTGGAGTACTGTCCTCGTTTGCATTATTTGCCGTACCCATGCCGGGCGAGGAAGTCCGATCAATATCGTCACGTTTCAGATGAGCGGAATTCAGATCGTGCCTGATGGACGACTGCGAGTGGTCATCCGCAACGCCTTGGCCGCTTGGCACAGGTACAGCACCAGCGTTTGGATCAAGCGGTGATTTTTTCGTCACTGGAGTGCTCGTCTGACTCCTCGACACTGGTTCCCTTCGTCCCTCGCCGTTTATGTCCCCAGAACTCATCGTTTGCGTGGTACACAACAGGAAAACTCACGCAAGGGAAAAATATCTGACATAACAAACAGATGGACCATATGCCACGTGATCTCCGCAATGTGGCAGCACTAGCCGCCAATCCATGCACTGCGTACAGGACAAACAGCTGTTCAAGTACCCTCTTGCACACCGTCATGAATTCTACAAAACTATGAATCATCTAACTCGTAAACTCCTTGGCTTCCGGCAATTCCTGTAGTTCACTCGCAGCTGCATCAAAAACTGGGTGACTTAATTGAAATGCGCCCTTGGTGGTATCATTAGCACTAGCTTGAATAACGCCAAGAATCTCACTCGTTGTACGTGTGTCATCTTCCAAATTCGTGGCGGCCGCGTCCCCGCTCGTCTCAGGAGCACGAGTATCAGTTGTTACTGCAGGAGTCGCCTCTGTTGGCTTTTGTGTACTTGCAGTCTCGGTCAGCGCAGGGTTTCTCTTCACGCCCAAGTCTTTGTATTCATCCATGGCATATCTCAGATAGAGGAACTCCGGACACGACTGAATGAGTCTGTGCAACTGGTCAGTCAAGTGTCCGGCAGCGTCCGGCTCAAAAATGTCGCCGATATGTCCTAGACCATGATGCACACCTAGTGGCTTCCATGCAGCTGCGTGTGATTTGTCCTCCATCCATCCGCCACTGATGCTGAATTTCTCCGAAGGAATACCTTCTGATTCGGGCCATCTCGTGCCCTTCATTTCCTTCAAACGTCTCGTGAACCAAACATCTTCCGGGTCTTCGTTGGGTTTCCGTGGATTCTCAGTTGTCAGCTTTTGGGCAGAACTGATACGCCGCATAGAAAGACCGCCGTTACCGCCGTAACGATCCATACCTGGCCCGTGACTCCATGGAGAAGGGCCGCCTACGAAATCGTACCCTACCCAGTCGTCAACAGTACTTTCTGACATCGAGCAAAGCACGGAATCAGCTTGGAAGAAGATCATCCAATCTGCGGAAGGATGAAACTGACTCCAGAACCAATTGGTATTGCATAGAAAGTCTGATAAAGTACTTGTTTGAGCGGGGTCCGGCTGATATGAAGAGCCTGGAGCGTCGATTCTTGTAAAGTTTAGACGTCCCGAGCTAATTTCGCTCTGAAAACACGTCGCCTGCGACAAAATATCGTGATTTTCTGCACCTGTCCATATAACAAAGGGCCAGTCCGAGGGAACATTAGCAAGCCAGCTCTGTAGAATCGGAATGAGCATAGGTGAATGACGTGTTTCAATCATGGTCGCAACTTTTGTCCAATTGAGGTGTGAGGAACTTTGTGTGGAGGCCACGATCGGAACATCATCCTCGTCAGAATACCAAGAGCTGAGCCGGGAAGTTTGTAGAGCAACAGAGTCCTTTGCGTCCTGAGAGAACGGTACGGCGAGAACAAAAAGAAATATTACCAACGCGCAAATTCCTAGTAGGAGCGAACTACGACGTATCATGCTGCCGAGGGACGACTTTGGCCAGCACGTCCCCTATGAATTAATGTATGATTGTTGCCTTTTGACGTGTTGTAGATGTACAAGGTGCGAGTCGTGGTCCTTTGTAGCTGCAGCTGAGACGTGTTTGTGTAACGATGTCTCTAGATGAGAGCGTATGAGGTAATCGTTCCCGCCGACCAAAATAAATTGTGGCCAGGCACAAAAAAGTGCATCTGCAGACATTGAAAGTGTCCCCAGCATCTGCAAGCGCTCTTTCGTCTGCGCTCACAAACTCTCCTGTGCTGGATCAAGATGGGTGGTCTGAGGAAGACCCGTGGAAGAGCGGCAGTTCTACCGACGAATCTCTTGTCTTTACAAAATTTGCTCAAGAGGGACCCGCCTTCATACAAAGAGGAGTTCTTGCAGCAACTAGGTCACTATCGAACGACACTGGAGATCTTTAAGCAGAATCCTTCTGGCAAGTCCGCTTCTTTTGCAGAGTTGATTGGATTCCTATCACAAGTATCGTCATCATTTCCTGGAGAAACTCGTGAATTCCCTGATGATCTTGCCTATCTCTTGACAAAACATCATCAGGTCCTAGATCTCGACCTTCGAGAAAAGCTCGTGCAGAATTTAGTTCTTTTGCGCAATAAAGGTGTGGTCAGCAGCGTTTCTCTACTCAGGACATTGTTTCCGATTCTATCCATAAC
The DNA here is from genome assembly GCA_000836195.1 of Taphrina populina JCM 22190. Classification (NCBI taxonomy): domain Eukaryota; kingdom Fungi; phylum Ascomycota; class Taphrinomycetes; order Taphrinales; family Taphrinaceae; genus Taphrina; species Taphrina populina. Next base: position 99,750 of record DF820126.1, read on the forward strand.
TAACAGTAAATCTCTCAGGGCACAGATATATGAAAGCATCATTTCCACGATCAAGGCGGAAAACTTGAAAAGCAAAAATGCCACATTGAACAAGATGATTCAATCTATCCTGTTTGACATGGTTCAGAGAGACGAAGCGTCTGGAGTATGGGCCATCAGGTTGACTAAGGAGTTATGGACCAAGAATATCTGGGCTGGTGATGCCAGGGTGGCGGAAATCTGCAAAACCGCGGCGCTTTCCTTACACACTAAAGTCATGCTTGGAGGCATCTACTTTTTTCTAGGAGTCGATGCAGATGACATGAACGACGACGAAGATGAGAGCAATGAAGTGGACTTGCGCCGAATGCAGCATCAAGCGGGTATCAATAAACTATCCAAGAACCGCGCTCAACGTGTTAAGAAGGCTATGGTGGCGGACAAGAAGAAGAGGGCGACAAAGAAGGTGCTCGCCACACTGAACTTCAGTGCTTTGCAAATTCTTCACGATCCGCAGACTTTTGCAGAGAAACTTTTTTCTGTCCACCTAGCAAGCAAACGCAGCATGTTGTTTGATCATAAGCTGCTCGTTGTAAATCTCCTTGGTCGATTGTTAGGCACGCACAAGCTTACGGTATTATCGTTCTACTCTTTCTTACAGCACTGGATTTCGCCGCATCAAAGAGATGTCACCAAGATCTTGGCTTCCTTGGCTGGCGCTTCGCACGAGTTTGTGCCTCCGGAAATATTAACACCTTGCATCAAAAAGATTGCGAACGAATTTGTCACCACCGGCGTCAGCCCTGAAGTTGTGTGTGCCGGGTTAAATTCCATTCGCGAAATATGTGCCAGGAATCCCCTGTGCATGGATGCAACACTGCTTCAGGACCTTACCGATTATAAGGGTTCCAAGGATAAAGGAGTCATGATGGCTAGTCGCTCACTCATAACGCTATATCGAGAAGCGGCTCCTGAGATGCTTAACAAAAAGGACCGTGGTAAAGCTGCTACCATGGGTCTATCTGCAGGCACGAGCGAGTCTACTCGTTTCGGTGTTGAGCGGGGTGTCACTCGTGGCATAGAGGGCCTTGAATTGCTCGAAGCTCACTATGCCCAGCAAGCATTGGAGACAGGCGTAGATGAAGAAGGATCGCAAGACGGTTGGGAAAAGTTCGACATTGAAGACTCCGATAGTGAGGACGATGGCGGCGGATGGATCAACGTCGAATCCGACGGTGAAGATATAGAGATGAGTGACTCTGAGGACGATGAGCCAAAGATCAAAAACGTTAAGTTCGCGGAGGAGCAAATCGGGAAAGACCAAACCGATCCTTTTGCGGACGCTCAGTCTTCAGAAGCGGCAGCGAAGGTGTCCTCGGAAGAAGTTAACTTGCAGAGTCTTGCCACGAAACGCATTCTCACACCAGCCGATCACAGACTCCTAGCTGAATTAAGGGCGCAAGTACCCGGCAAGAAAACACATCACACGGTTTCGGCCAAGAGGGCCCAGGAATCTGGAGATTTTGTGAATGAATTGGATATCGAAGGTCCACGGAAGAAAGCAAAACAGGATCTTGAGGCGAGACTTGCTTCTATCGCTGAGGGTCGGAAAGATAGAGAGAAATTCGGCTCGAAAAAGGGCAATCGTTCGGAAGAAGGCCGCTCGACGACGAACAGAGAAAAAGCCAGAAAGAAGAACTTCTTGATGGTGAAACACAGGAAGGATATTCAGGGTAAATCTATGAAGAAATTGACCATTAAGCGTAAAGAGTTACAGGCACATATCAGCAGAGGCAAGCGTGGAGGCAAGCGGGGCAACAAGTAGTCTCATCATCGCGGGACAACACGATGATTCATATATTTTCCCATGGCCACGGCATGACTTTACCCTAGCTGTTTCGAGCATATCGTTTAAGCGTCACTTTTTATTATCTACACAGACTTCAATCCTACAATCTGCGTTCTGTTTGATATGCATGATACTGCACTCTTGAAGTGTATTCGCTAGAGATTCAACTACTTGTATTACTTCTGCACACTACTACGTGACTGTCTAGGACAAATTCATGCAGAGAAAAGTTTTGGTCCTCGTTTCAACCACACTCAGTCATCAGAGTGTCAAGTGCAGCGCTTGGTGGCAAAATTTCCGTGGAGTGCTCAGGAGCTTGAAAACTCAAAGGAATCAGCAAGGGCAGTCAATGAGAAGTGTTGCACTATGAGTGATTTGTATTTAGTTTCGTGGAAACTTGTGTTACTTGCTATGCTTACTTGTCAAGATGAAGCTCTAGCACCAAAATCACATACACTTTGTACTCGGGAGTTTGAAGAGTCAGACAATGATGGAACTCGTGTATGCGCATGTGCATGTGCATGTGCAGCCCACATAGCAATCAGAGATGCAGATGTTCCAAGATATACATATGGACTTCATAACTTCTTTGATGTAAGCGGATAGGAGGTAATGTGCACGTGTATTCGTTATAAATACAAGTCGGCTTCCAGATCATGGCAAAACCATATGATGTGTCTATTGTAATGCAGAGGAATTGGCTACTTTACGTTTATAATATCACAAGCCGACTATATAGAGTAGCGTAATGATACAAATTCCCGCGATGACCCGGTCTTTCTTGGAGGGCATCACATCAGGAATTTATAGTTGGATGAATTGAAATTTTTTTGACATTTCAATTGGAACATCGATACACCAGAGCTGTTGTAGACCAAACCCACGTGCAAGGACTGCAGTAGTCTAGATAAAATTTTAGCCCGGCTATTTTTCATAGGACTTAACCATCTCTCAACTAGCCTGCAACAGGTTATGAGCCCGCGTTTTCCATTGCTCTGAAAACGTAGTAACTGATCATCAAGATGACTGGTGTCAGAGACACGATTATAAGTCGTCAGTGAACGTAACAGCATAATTTGCACCACCTATACTGGTAGTGTACGGACCAGCCACATCCGTGTGCACTAGCTCCAGACAAGATGTCGTCGTCTTCAAGGAGAACTTGGGGACAGTGGAACGTGCTTGTTTACCTTCAAGGCATGCCTTACAATACGACACATCCTTCGGTTTCTTTATATTAGGCATGTCAGGGCATTTCTGCGAGTATATCGACAACCTAGACCAGCCCATGTGTCCTAAACGCTCATGCCACAGCATTGCCTCTTTGTGCGATGCATAGCCTCTTTCTTGCGTTGTTTCCGGACCGTTTTCTGAAGACTCGCATGTCGGAGTCTGCGTGCGCGAAAATTTAAGCGCAGGTGTTACGTCCATGATGTAGAGTGAGTCTTTCTTCCGCCCAACGCACAGCAGTTTCCCAGAGGCATCAAAGACTTCGGCTTTTCCTTGAGAAAATATCGTCTTGTAACCCATTTTGTCAAGACTTCCGACGGAGATCAGAGACTCCCCAACGGTCTTGCCATAATATACGCCTTCAAGAGTCAGATCTCGCTCGGTGCTGGGACAATGCAAGCGTAATGTCCCAACATGCGTCACGAATGGTTTCTCGTCGGACGGCATATCAGCGGCTTGCCGCAGTTCGATTGGTTCTGGGAGTTTCGTAACAGTTTCAAATCAAGACAAGTCGGATACAAAATGTACCTCAGCACCCGAGTCAAGTACCGTGGAGTCCGGTGTGCGAGACAAGTCGAGCCTCAGCGCCGTCAAATTTCGAGTGGAGTAGTTGGACTTGTCCATTGAATCTACTGACGAAACAGAACCGCTGCGAGAATCTTTCTTACTGGGAGCAAGTGTTGCCTTCTTAGCTGCAACATGTCGATCGGCAACTTTGCTTTCCTTCGCCCAGCATTCGCCTCGATGCAGTTTACCACATGTCTTGCACTTCTCTCCTTGAGCCTTTCGGGCTTCGTCTTTGCTCTTCGTGAGCTGACGTTCATGGTAGAGGTGCTCGAGTTCGTTCAGCGTGTGGTGGACATGGTGCTCTGACTGTCTCCTGCTAAGGAAACTGTGTCGAAACGCTGATAGAGATTTCGGCAGAGAGGCCAGGAACAAACCATTCACAAATTCGCCAGGCATGTTGGCGTCCGTAGCCATAGCGATCCGATCGAGAGCATCGACTTTCTTTGAGGCCTTCGTCTTAACTTCGGACCACTTGTCATTTTCATTAACTTTAGTTGAGAGGAGCACGTCGCAACATTGTGCCAGGGTGCTCTCATTCGACTGTTGTATGTACTTTTCTTCGACATACTTGATGATGTCCGAGGCACACATGGCCATCGTCTTCCTGTTATCCAGCTCACATAAGTGCTGGGCAAGAATGCCCTTACATCTTGCGTCGCTGCGATCCCAGGTGCTGCTTCTGGTGACTTTTCCTGTAGAGCCACTCACAGCTTCATCGATCTCCTTTTCAGCAAACACCCCCTTGGCGTATTGCAAGACGCGTATCGCCGTCTGGCGATCGCTTATAATCGTGTCTTTGACACCAGCCATCTTAATG